>CM059434.1:16482462-16782462 GCA_030390025.1 Squalus acanthias | reverse complement strand
AATCCCCTCGAAACCTCCTGTCCCTTACCTTGAAACTATGTCCCCTGGTTATTGACCCCTCTACTAAGAGGAAAAGTTCCTTTCTATCTACCCTATCTATGCCCCTCATAATTTTGTACACCTCAATCAGGTCTCACCTGAGATCAGCTAACAGCATAGATCAGAGATTAAATCTGGGATCTTCCTGGACACTATGCTTCAGCTACTCAATTAATAAACTCACTGAGCCATTGGGGGAGCTCTAACCCTTTGTTTCATCTGTTTTATTCACGTTATAATTCTTTTTCTTTACTGGTATCACTTTAGATTTGCAACACATTTACAAATCTACACTGATTATACAAAACCACAACACTGACCTTTGCACGCCAAAGGCACTTAGAAAGAGAATACTGATTATTGCCAGTGTTATAATATGTCAAGTTAATGGGCTAAGATGTCGCTATGTGAAAGGACTGTTCATTTCTTCTGATCTGAGTATAAGTAAAATCCATTGAACTGTTGTTACGGTTACTTGAAGTTGATCAAACAGTTTACAAAAGTTATTTCAGGAACGTGTTTATGAATCTGCCTGGATACAGAATCAGGTCTGTAGGTGAAAAATACTTGGAAGTTGTTGAGGTACAGACCTGTGCAGTGCAACAGACAAGTTTAGAGGCAAATGCCAGCACTTTTAACAAAGCCTCATATCTGACTGATTACCAGGCACTGACCAACACTGCACCTCCACTGTAGGACTCCTGAAGTAAGTGTTTGTCAGTGAATGAATGGGCAAGAGAGAGGTGCTCCTGTTCCATCTAGCTTAGCAATGTGATCATTGATGAAATCACATGCAAAAATGGGTTTTGTGCAGAGCCCTATATTACTTATGGGGATGGCAAAACACAGGTTTCTATTTAAATATTCATAAACTTCTATGTTACATTCAAGATTTTAAAGGATTGAACCAAGATTTTGGCTTGTTGGTTTCCTTTAAGGACAATTAGCCGGATGCGAATTGCTTTGCACAGAGGAATGGTTTTGGTTGAAAAAGTATTTTTTTTCCTCAGTTAATGGCTTCCTATATCAGCCCATAGTGTATCCTTGCAATTTTGTACATTTGAATGCGGGTTATTTATCTGTAATATATGCACCAACATGGCCACTGTGATGGGGCAAAACTGCTCAATGCTCCTCTTTATTAGTATTTATCATCTCACCTGCATAGTTCACACCCACCAAACATAACACAAACTTCTTTTCATGAATGTAACAAGGGAGAGAGGAAGGGGGTGGGGGGTGGGGGGGGGGGGGGCGGGGGTTGGTAATCTCTATGCACAGCGGAGTCTACTTAAAATGAACTTGGAATTAGTGGAACTCCCTTCTAAGTGAAAAACCTCACTGGCTCAATTCACTCATTATCCAACTGAATGGAACAATTCTCCTGTTATAGTGAAATAACTACCTGCTCATAGCGAAAATCGGAGCGGTAAACTGCCATTGTCTGGCCCATAAAGAGCAGTTGAATGAGTTTTATAGATGATGGGAAACTGGGGCCTCTAGTCAGAAAGCACTTAATCTCTGTCTCTACGCTGACTGAACTCTTAATAACACTTTGTGCAGTGTTCATTCGAGTTCAACTATAGGAAGCAGTCAGTCTCAGGATTGTAATCTTTTCGGAAGCATATTCGCGCAGTCTCAGGTCAGGTTCAGAGTCGGAAGGAATGGTGCAGGGTGCACATCAGTGTTAACATTGATGGTAAGTGTATTCCCAGAGCACAGTGGTGCTGGAAAGCAATTTTACCTACAGGAGGGAGATGGAGGCAAATGCCACCCGAGGACCATTTGTTTCAAAGCTCTCACACAGTGGCGAGACGAAAATAATTTATTTTTAGGCAGCGGGTTGTTGTGATCAGAAATGCACCGTCTGAAAGGGCAGTGGAAGCAGATTCAATAGTCACTGTCAAAAGGTGAATTGGATAAATACTTGAAGGGGAAAAATTGGCTATGGGGCAAGGGCAGGGGAGTGGGATTATTTGGAGAGCTCTTTCAAAGAGTCGGCACAGGCACGATGGGCCAAATGGCCCCCTTCTGTGCTGTATCATTCTATGATTGCTGGGCCGGTGGGGCGGGGGGAATTGGCATTTCGATTGCAGAATAAAAATAAATGGCCAGAAAAGATTCTCAGAGTGTCTGGCACATTGACTTGGAGGTTCTGTAAATTTAAAAATAGGTAGGCCTCACCTTTTCCTTCTTACACAATGCACGTTATTCTGTTATAATACTCAGGCTGACAGCAGAAGTTATCCTCGTCCTCCAGCAATAGCCTTTCACCTCCAGCCACCATCCCTTCTCCTTGTCCAGCCATTTTGCAAGGATAAAGGCCTCATCTGTTGACACTGTGCTCTGATTGTCCAAGTTTGAGTTTTTTTAATTCCGGTTTCGCTGTTCCTTCGAGGCCAAAGAAGCACTTCTCTGCTTTGAAAGTGAACGGACAACCTGTTTTTAGGTCTCTCTATGTGGTTGGAGTTGGGGGGGAGAGAAAAAAGTGTCGACGCACCTTAAAATGTTCCCCCATGTTGTCAGGCGGATGGTATTGCCTCAACTGAGATTGGGGAATTCCCATCGCCTTAGCCTCTTGCAGAATGCAAATACGAAATAACTGGCACTAACACTAATGGAAAAGTGGAAATATAGTTTAGGATGAGCAAAAATAAATATAATAAAATTAATCTTCAGATAATAACCACATTTAAAAAGTACTTGGATGCGCACTTAGAAACATAGAAACATAGAAAATAGGTACAGGAGTAGACCATTCGGTCCTTCGAGCCTGCACCGCCATTCAATGCGTTCATGGCTGAACATGCTACCTCAGTACCCCATTCCTGCTTTCTCGCCATACCCCTTGATCCCCCTAGTTGTGAGTGTTATATCTAACTCCCTTTTGAATATATTTAGCGAACTGGCCTCAACAACCTTCTGTGGAAGAGAATTCCATAGATTCACCACTCTCTGGGTGAAGAAGTTCCTCCTCAGCTCAGTCTTAAATGGCTTCCCCTTAATCCTTAGACTGTGACCCCTGGTTCTAGTTTTCCCTACCATTGGGAACATTCTGCCCGCATCTAATTTGTCTAAACCAGTCAGGATTTTGGGACGCTGTAACCTGCAGGGCTACGGACCAAGAGCTGGGAAGTGGGATTAGGCTGGCTGGCACGGACACGATGGGCCGAAATGGCCTCCTTCCGTGCTGTAACTTTCTATGATTCTATGATTCTAATAATGCATTGAATCTTAAAATTACAACTTATTTACCAGATCGAATTTACTGTCAATCATTGCAAAGAGCAGCAGATTTGACCTTAGTAAGGACGCCAATTAGTTTTCCATTACTTCAGTTCCTTTTTAAAAATTGTTCTCAGGTGTGTGTGGGTGAGGCTGGCAACGCCATATTTACTGCCCACCCCTGGTTTTCCTGAGAACATGGAATGTGATATTTCACCAAGATGTTTGCCAGCTCAGGTTTTTTTAAAATTCATTCACAGGATGTGGGTGTCGCTGGCAAGGACAGCTATTATTGCCCAACCCTAATTGCCTTTGAGAAGGTGGTGGTGAGCCGCCTTCTTGAACCGCTGCAGTCTGTGTGGTGGAGGTACTCCCACAGTGCTGTTAGGGAGGGAGTTCCAGGATTTTGACCCAGAGGCAATGAAGGAACAGCGATATATTTCCAAGTCAGGATGGTGTGTGACTTGGAGGGGAACATGGAGGTGATGGTATTCCCATGCGTCTGCTGCCCATGTCCTTCTAGGTGAAAGAGGTCGCGGTTTTGGGAGGTGCTGTCAAAGAAGCCTTGGCGAGTTGCTGTAATGCATCTTGTAGATGGTACACACTGCAGCCACGGTGTGCCGGTGGTGGAGGGAGTGAATGTTTAAGGTGGTGGATGGGGTGCCAATCAAACGGGCTGCTTTGTCCTGGATGGTGTCGAGCTTCTGGAGTGTTGTTGGAGCTGCACTCATCCAGGCAAGTGGAGAGTATTCCATCACACTCCTGACTTGTGCCTTGAAGATGATGGAGAGCCTTTGGGGAGTTAGGAGGTGAGTCACTCGCCGCAGCCTCTGACCTGCTCTTGTAGCCACAGTATTTATGTGGCTGCTCCGGTTAAGTTTCTGGTCAATGGTGACCTCCAGGATATTGATGGTGGTGGGGGGGGGTGAGGTTCGATGATGGTAATGCCATTGAATGTCAAGGGGAAGTGGTTCGACTCTCTCTTGTTGGAGATTGTCATTGCCTGGCACTTGTGTGGCGCGAATAAGTGAACATAAAAGATCCCATGGTACTATTCGAAAATGATTTGGGAAGTTCTCCTCGTGTCCTGGTCAGTATTTATCCCGCAAACAACACCACCAAAAACAGATTATCCGGTCTTTTATCTCTTTGCTGTTTTTGGCACCTTGCTGTATGCAAACTAGTTGCCATGTTTGCCTACAGAAGAAAAGTGACTACACTTCAAAAGTAATTCATTGGCTGTGAAGTACTTTGATATATCCTGAGGATGTGAAAGGTGCTACGTAAATGAGAGTTCTTTCTCTTCCTTCATTAAGAGACACCCACATAGTGTGGACTAGAGTCATGTGTCGGTCAGACCAGGTAATGGTGGCAGTTTCCCTTCCCTGAGGACATTGGTTGGGTTTTTATGACAATCCAGCAGCTTTCTTCAACAACAACTACTCGCGTTTATATAGCACTTCTAACGTAGTAAAACGTCCCAAGGTGCTTCACAGGAGGTTTATCAAACAAAATTTGAAACCAGTCACATAAGGAGATATGAGAACAGGTGAGGTAGGTTTTAAGGAGTTTCTTAAAGGAAGAGAGAGAGGTAGAGAGGCAAAGAGGTTTAGGGAGGGAATTCAAGAGCGTGGGGCCCGGGCAGCTGAAGGCACGGCCGCCAGGGCTGGAGCAGTGAAAATCGGGGATGTGCAAGAGGCCAGAATTGGAGGAGCGCAGAGATCTCGGAGGGTTGCAGGGCAGGAGGAGTTTAGAGAAATAGGGAAAGGTGAGGCTCTGATGAAGGAATTTGAAAACAAGGATGAGAATTTTAAAATCGAGGCATTGCCGGACCGGGAGCCAATGTAGGCCAGCGAGCAGAGGGGTCATGGGTAAACGAGAACGTGATAGAGCACTCTATCACATTGAAATATCTCAAAGTGCTCGACACATGAATTGCCGGGATGGTTGTTCTGTAGCAAGAAGTGGTAGTCATTCTGTGCCTGCTGTCTCCCACAAACAGCAAGGAGACGAATGAGCAATGTGCATGTTGTTAGGGTGGTATGGGTGCCAGCAACTTATTTTGGATCATGAGATCTGCAGGGAGAGCCCTCTATAGCAGCTGGAGTTTGCGATTTTGTGAGCTAGAGGGCAAGATAACCCCAGTTGCCAGACTGGCTAATATAACTGAATAAGATGCACAGGATCGGGGGCGATAAACATTTTTTTCCAGACAGTGGAAAGCAAACATTTTGTATGACATCGGTAATAAAGATTCAGTGAAATTATATTAAAAAGATTGAAAATTGGAGACTTGTGATGATCGCATAGCATTGACCAAAGGAAACAAAATGGGAATTACCATAGCTAGGTGGTGCATCATCAAAGAGAGGGAGCCCATATCTCATGTGAGACAAGAGAATTCATATTTTGACTGCTACGGAAGACATTCAGGGCTCAAGTTGTTTGCTTTGCTTTCATATGGTTTTAGCCACAGCTTATAGTTACATTGAACAAAAGGATCAGATCAGCTACTAAACTTTCTGCAGTCTGACCTCCACATTGCAGTAGACTCAACACCAAATTATTCCCACTGCACCATTTCCCTTCCGCATATCACATACTAGATGCTGTGTTCCACATGCTATCACTTGCATTCCTTGAATTTGAATGGAAAGTTATGAAGTGAGACTGGAGAATTTAGGACTTTTTTTTTTAAACCAGAGCTGAAAGGTGACCTGATAAGAGTTCCTCAAGACTATAGAGGGGGTGGGGTGGGGGGGGGTTACGATAAGGCAAATCGCAAGAAAGATCTCTGGCACCTTTCACAATCTCAGGGTGTCCCAAAGCGCTTCACAGGAATGAAGTGCTTTTGAAGTGCAGTCACTGTTGTAATGTAGGGAAATGCAGCAGCCATTTTTTGCACAGCAAGCTCCACAAACAACAATGAGACAAATGACCAGATCATCTGTTGTAATGATGTTTCTTGAAGGATATATATTTGCTAGGACACTGGGAGAACTCCCTACTCTTCATATAGTGATAGAATGTTTCCACTGGTTGATGAAGTGGGAGTGAGAGGATACAAATTTAAGATAGTGGAAAAAGAATGAAAGAAGAGGCAAGAAAAAAATCCCTTACATGAGGTTGGGTAGAGTGTGGAATTCTCTGCTAAAAACCATTGTTGAAGCAGAGTTTGTAAATTCTTTAAAAAGTGAATTAGGTACTTGTTTGAAAAAGCGGACTAACTAAAGAGACAAGTGGGAGAAAAACACTGATGAAGGCTTCATAGTTCAAATGGTCTATTTTGTAATGTTCTATGTGGTGGAGGGGGATGAATTTCCACAGGGGTTCTCCCAATTGCCCACCGTAACTTTGGAACAAGACCCGCGGAATCCTTGGGAAAATGGCGTAAGCACCGTTTACGATGTTTCTCCGGGAGGTCTGAAGTCATCACTTGAAAATGAGGCCTTAAAACTCACATTGTTGCTTTTACCAATGGAATTTCCTAACTCCTTGGAGAAACGATAGCAGATAATACGAGCTGTCAAAGAGAAACAGTTTTAAGGGAGTAAAAAGTTAGCATTTCCAGGAATGTTTTATATCTCATCCAGCTGCAAGTCATGTTGAGGAACATGAAGGTCCCATGATAGGATCTGGCAAAGGATCTGAGCCAAGTTCAAAGTTTTTGTATAAACTGACAGTCTTCTTTGCTCACTTTTGTGTTCAGTGAGACAGGGTAGCAACATACTGATTTTGTATTAACGTTTCACTCCACTGTAAAGTTAGCTTGAAGGAAATGGCTTAGTTGAGCTTTCAGTCGGGTTCAATTGACAAATGAGCTGACATTTAGACTGAAATGTAAATAGATGGCCGACGGTTACAAACTACAAAATTACTGTAGGTTAGTATGACTAGTATGCATTGTTCAAGACATTTCTATTTGTGAGAAACAACCTGACAACAGTTCTTTTTTTATTCGTTCCTGGGATGTGGGCGTCGCTGGCAAGGCCCGCATTTATTGCCCATCCCTAACTGCCCTCGAGAAGGTGGTGGTGAGCCGCCTTCTTGAATCGCTGCAGTCCGTGTGGTGAAGGTACTCCCACAGTGCTGTTAGGGAGGGAGTTCCAGGATTTTGACCCAGCGACGATGAAGGAACGGCCGATATATTTCCAAGTCAGGATGGTGTGTGACTTGGAGAGGAACTTGGAGGTGGTGGTATTCCCATGCGCCTGCTGCCCTTGTCCTTCTAGGCGGTAAAGGTTGCGGGTTTGGGAGGTGCTGCCGAAGAAGCCTTGGCGAGTTGCTGCAGTGCATCTTGTAGATGGTACACACTGTTGAACGATTTACACATTAATAACGACGTGCGCCATTAAACTCACCTTTATTTTGGTAGCAAAATCTGGGCAATTATATGATAAATGTGCCATCATGTAGCCAGGGTGCCGCTAATATTTCTCTTTCATAGGTTAATCGAACTTTGCTTTAGTCACGGTACCTACAGATGGAGGAAGTCGTTCAGCCTATCTTAGCTCATCCATCATGTCATCTGATTGGATCTTGCGTCAATCCAAGGTTTTTGTTTCCACTTTCCTATCCAGAAGATTATTCAAAGCGTTGGTCACTCCTTGCATGGAAAAGTTCTTCCTGACTGTCCCAACACTTGCTCTTGTGTCCGGGGCTGAATGGCAGTTCCCTTAAGTAGACTGAGCCTCTTATGAACTGAAACTTGTGTCTTCTTTCATTACTGTGATCGGGATAGCGGGTGTAACTGATAACCAAGTGCATACAGGGTAAAATTACACAGTCAAACTTTTTTACAGGTGAAATAATATAAAGAAAGACATAAGAGACTGAGACAGCACAATAATCAGACTTATGTAATATATGAACCATTTAAAAAACTACAAAAGAGACAGTCTGAAATCCTTGTAGTTCTGTTCTTTCAATAAGTTCTTGAAATCACAGTCTGCGGTGGAACATTATGTGGAGACAATGGGTCGTGGAGTCCCCTTGGCAGGTATGGTGGTGAGGCAAATGGGGAACTGAAAACTCAAGAGAAAGTTTGTCAATTATAATTTCCTTTTTCCTTTCATAGAATCATACAGCACAGAAGGAGATCATTTGGCCCATCGTGCCTGTGCCGGCTCTTTGAAAGAGCTATCCAATTAGTCCCACTCCCCCCTGCTCTTTCCCCATAGCCCTGCAAAATTTTCCCCTTCAACTATACATCCAATTCCCTTTTGAAAGTTATTATTGAATCTGCTTCCACCACTCTTTCAGGCAGTGCATTCCAGATCATAACAATTCACTGCGTAAAATACGCAGTGTACCATCTACAAGATGCACTGCAGCAACTCGCCAAGGCTCCTCCGGCAGCACCTCCCAAACCCGCGACCTCTACCACCTAGAAGGACAAGGGCAGCAGGCACATGGGAACACCACCACCTCCAAGTTCCCCTCCAAGTCACACACCATCCTGACTTGGAAGTATATCGCCGTTCCTTCATCGTCGCTGGGTCAAAATCCTAGAACTCCCTCCCTAACAGCCCTGTGGGAGTACCTTCACCACACGGACTGCAGCGGTTCAAGGCGGCAGCTCACCAGCACCTTCTCGAGGGCAATTAGGGATGGGCAATAAATACTGGCCTTGCCAGCGATGCCCACATCCCATAAAAGAGTTAAAAAAAACTTGTCCTGCCACCTTCAAAGATTTGTGTATCGGAACCCCCAGGTCTCTCTGTTCCTGCACCCCCTTTAAAATTGTACCATTTAGTTTATATTGCCTCTCCTAATTCTTCCTTCCAAAATGCATCACTTCATGACCAAACAATTTCTTCTCAATACTCAGCAATGAAAATTGTCCACCCAATGAGAGCTGTAGTTTCCAAATAACTTAAAAAGCCTGTTTGTTTTTTGACACCTGACAAAAAGTCAGAGAAGACAACCCCATCTGTGGGTGAAAGGGAATCTGCAAATTAACCACCCAGAGGCCTTCAAAGAACTTATAATTTGATGAATTTGAAATCAAAGGCCACTGTGGCTTTGACCCAGGCACATTGCCGGTGGTAGCTGTTACAGAGTTCTGAGGGAGCACATGGACACCATTTGCAGTTAAAATGACAAACTATAGACAGACATATCAATGTGTAATGAAATGGAATACTAATTTCGTTTCTGATTACTTTAGCACCAGAATAGGACATTGAGTAGCAGATCTGGGATTGTTCTCCTTAGAGCAGAGACAAAGTTAAGAGGAGATTTCATAGAAGTGTTCAAATTATGAGGGGTTTTGACTGAGTAAGTAGAAACTGTTTCCACTGGCAGGAGAGTCAGTAGCCAGAGGACATAGATTTAAGGTAATCGGCAAAAGAACCAGAGGGGAGATTAGGGGGGAGAAATTCGTGTTCGCCAGCAAAGTCACTGGCAACTGGAGTTAACGGCCGCTAAAATAGCCTCAACGCTAACGGAGCAAAATTGGTCTGGGGGGCATGAAGACTGGTGGCACAGCACTTACCTTCCGTGCAATGCTGTCCTAGTGGCGTTGCTGGAGGCATCCGAGATGAAGTTTGTGTCCAGGTGCGGCGTTGTAGCTTCCCAAAGCCTCTGGAATCGAGGCTGTGGAGCTTGCAAGGAATTGTGGGTAATGAAGATGTCTGAGAATTAAAGGGGCCATGCACACTGAAGCAATGCAAATTAAAATGAAGTGAATTGCAGTTTTTAGCCCTTTCTGCCTTCTGAAAAATATTTAACATTAAAAAGAAGTCCCAAATGTGAATATTCAGCTCTTAATTCCGAATTACCTTCCGAACCTCAACAAATGGGAAAACTGCCTCAGCACTAACACAAATGGCTCAGCAAGCCAGGGAAGGGGCACCAAAGGTCTCACATGCAGCACTCCAGCTTTGTGCAGGGGGTCAACACTGCAAGAGCGGCCCTCTGCCCACAAGTGCCAGGAGGCCCTCCAGAAAGAAGGATGTGGGAGGACATCACTAAGGTCGTCACTGCCAGCAGTGTCACCCCCACCACCTGGCTCCAGTGCCCAAAGATGCTTCATGACCTTAGACCACTGGTCAAGGTCAGTGAATGCATCTTCAAAAGCCTCACACACTGCTCAATGCACGACCTCTAATCATTCACCTACTAACAATCTGCACCAATCACGAGGCACATCTCACATTCCTGGCCTCACCTCACCCCCTTGGAGGAGACAATGCAGGCCATTCTTGGCAAGGGCATGGCTGAGCCCTTGGCCAGCGGTGGGGCTGAAAGGATACAAGATGCTGGAATCCTCATACATTATCCTCCTTCTGGCATGCACCTCATGCTTTCCCGCCCTCCCGTCGCCACAACTCCACCCTGGTGCCTTGCTCATTTCACACACCCAAGAAATGCAGCCTGCCCAGCCAATGGGTGACCAAGAAGAGGGAGAGGAGAGTGAAGAAGAACAAGAACAGAAGAAAATTTATTTGACACTCCCAGCCACCAGCTCCTCAACGTCAACCAGCAAGGACATTTGCAGTGTCCCCCACTGAAAGTCAGCAGCCTTCCACCAGCAATGCTGCAGCCACTGGGGTAGCACTGTGTAGCATCAGTAGGATAGGTAAAGGCACACACAAGACAGTCACTTAGAGAATGCATACGGGTGATGAGTTGATTTCTTGATGTCACATTGGATGGATAGACATATATAGGTGGATTGGAAAGTTTGCTTTGTGGTGGCTTTTATTTCAGCATTGTGGCCAAGAGGACATTGTGATGGTCAGTAACAGATGGAAGGGAAGGTGTGGGACTAATGTTGAAAGGGGAATTGGGGTTGTGATCACAGGGACCAGAAGAGATTGATTCCATCCCAGATAGTCCGGCCACAAAGGGGCTGTCTGGGATGCATCCTTCTGTCTGATTCCTCCTCTTCTGATTCCTCCTTTTCAGCTTCCTCTTCTTTGGCTTCCTCCTCTTCTGTGTCTTCCTCTTCCCTCTGCAAGCGGATGCTGTAAATGTGAAACGACAGCATAAAATGCTGCAAAATACTCAGCTGGTCAGGCAACATCTCGACCTGAGATGTGAACTCTGTTTTTCTCTCCACGCATGTTGCGTGACCTGCTGAGTATTCGCAGCATGTTCTGTCTTCTCAAAGGCCTTAATTTACCATCCGAGCTCTTGCAAGCATCCAGCAGCACTCTCTACACACTTAAAAAACTTTTCACATCTATTGCAGAAAGCCACCCCTTCAATAATATAAAAAAAAACAGTCCAAAACCTTACATTCAAACTTACCTAACGATGTGTGTGTCCCTTTAAGAGGCGTAGACATCACCACGGTCAGCCTGCTTGCACGTTTAACCTGGCGTGCTTAGGACCCAGCGCTGAATTCAGTGCTAGGGTCGAAGTTCGCGTTGGTGACGTTAAGTCGGCATTGCACGGCGTTTGACGTCACCACGCCGCCATTTTTTCTTTCAGGGCGCTACCAGTTACCGGCAGCGCAAAGGGGGACACGAATATGGCGGCCTGCCGCAGGACCCTGCCACCAGCTGGCGAAAGAGCGGCGGCCACCATTTTATCGCCATTTCATGGCGCTATGGAGTGGTGGTAAGTCGATGAATTTCTAGCCCTAGGAGGATGTTTTTTTACGCAGCGAGTTGTTATGGTCTGGAATGCACCGCCTGAAAGGGCGGTGGAAGCAGATTCAATGGTAACTTTCAAAAGGGAATTGGATAAATACTGGAAGGGGAAAAATTACAGAGCTACGGGGAAAGAGATGAGGGAGTGGGACTAATTGGACGGCTCTTTCAAAGAGTCGGCACAGGCACGATGGGCCGAATGGCCTCCTTCTGTACTGTATCAGTTTATGATTCTATAATCCTGCTCTCAGTAGTGTAGTTGTCCAAACATAAGTGTACTCAAATGTATTTTGAAGCCTTTTACTTTTCATACTGTTTAGACAGCCTGTTCTAGATAGTTTGCCTGGGTTGGTGTGGGTAGAATTGAAAATAAAGTTGAATTAATCTTGTGTAATTATTCTAATTAATTTGTTATATTTGCGGGTCTGATGCTCACCATCTCTCACTATTGGAGCCTGCAAAATCAGTTCTCTTGCAAACGTATTCACGAGGTTCCACTGTAACAATGAAACTGAAAGGGGAATAAAAGGTGCAAACGTTTTAAATAAACTGATTTCTTTACCCACATGCCTCGCTGCTGTTTCATAGCTTGTTGTATCAATCCATCTTCGTCACACAGTTTGCCACACCAGCTGATCAAAGAGCTGTTAAATGTGTTCTCATATGGCACAGGAGTTCACTTGAACAATATTTAATTTAACTTCAAAAGGTACCATAACAATGATTTACACTTGTCGCCTTTTAATATCGATTCATTTCCTGCACTGTCTTTTTATACGTTTTTTGGAGTTAATGAAACAAGACTGGCTGATGAATTCGAATGCTGGTATATTCCTCCTTTGGCGTGTGTATAACGTAACATATAGAGCATTTTCCTGCAGAAGGACACTCTATGAAGTCCAGAGATAGGAATGAGAGTGGATAAGGCTTCTTAATTTAACAATAAAACTGTATAATTCAGAGTAGAAACCACCGCAGGATATAACTTGGCAAAATCCGCCTAATGCCACATAATATGCCATGCTTCAGAACAGGTTGCTGGTGAACCCATTTTGAGCAGAGAAAATGTAGACATAACAAAACCATGTTGTTCTGCCGTTAGATTGGAGTGCCAGACAATAGCAAGGTGTGCTATCTCCGGGGAGGAAAAACTGACCTTGTCCAGCACCTGCAACAGAAGTAGGCAAATTGGAACAGACTCAAACAGGACGTCGGTACTTTTGACTAGTGCCCACCAGCCAAGAAGCATACTTCATCTGCCTCAGATTTAGCAGGTCACATTTTATGCTGCTGAGCACCACATCCATCTCAGCCACTATGCTTTAACACTACTTTAAGGGCCCTGGTCCTAATCAAAGCAGAAATATTTTAGTAGATGAAAAACATTAAGGCCCCACGAGGACAGGAATGACTAGTTCTACTATTACACAGAATTACATAGAATTTACAGCACAGAAACAGGCCATTTGGCTCAACTGGTCTATGCCAGTGTTTATGCTCCACACGAGCCTCCTCCCACCCTACTTCATCTAATCCTATCAGCATAAACGTGTATTCTTTTCTCCCTCATGTGTTTATCTGGCTTCCCCTAAAATGCATCTATGCTATTCACCTCAGCTACTTGTGGTAGCGAGTTCCACAATCCAACCACTCTCTGGTTAAAGAAGTTTCTCCTGAATTCCCTATTGGATTTATTAGTGACTATCTTATATTTATGGCCCCTAGTTTTGGTCTCCCCCACAAGTGGAAACATCTTCTCTTCAACTACCCTATCAAGCCCTTTCATAATCTTAAAGACCACTGTCAGGTCACCCCTCAGCCCAGCCTTCTCCTTTCCAGAGAAAAGAGCCCCAGCCTGTTCAATCTTTCCTGATAGTTATAACCTCTCAGTTCTGGTATCATCCTTGTAAATCTTTTATGCACCTTCTCCAGTGCCTCTATATCCTTGTTATAATATGGAGTCAAGAACTGTGCCCAGTATTCCAAGTGTGGTCTAACCAAGGTTCTCTACAAGTTTAACATAACTTCTCTCCTTCTCAATTCTATTTCTCCAGAAATGAACCCCAGTGCTTTGTTTGCTTTTAGTTATTCGTGTTTCTGTACCCCTAGATCCCTTTGCTCCTCTACCCCATTTAGACTCCTATTTTCCAAGGAATATGTGACCTCCTTATTCCTCCGACCAAAATACACCACCTCACACATATCTATATTGAAATTCATTTGCCAATTACACGCGCATTCTGCAAGTTTATTAATATATTCTTGTACTTTGTCGCAGTCTTCCTCAATATTAACTATGCCCCCCAATTTGGTGTCATCTGTAAATTTTTGATTTGTACTTCCTGATGTAAGAAAACTACTAGGCACTTGGTCTGAGCGTTAAACAAAGCTTTAATCAACTGTTTTACAACATGGAGGTCTAGTTGTGTCCTTCACTAGTTCCTGTTAAGAATGTCCTGTGCAAGCTGGGACCCGTGCCCGAGTATTTATACTCTCCCTGGACAGCGCCACCCGCAGGCCACTCAGTATTATTTCATAAGTCATGAATGACAGATTCATGTCACTTCCGATTCCCGAGTCCAAATCATTTATGTAAATGTTAAACAACAGTGGTCCCAGCACCGATCCTTGTGGAACACCACTTCCCACATTTTGCCAGTCTGAGTAGCTACGCTTAACCCCGACTATCTGTTTTCTGTTTTGTAGCCAGCTTGCTATCCATTCTGTTACTTGTCCCCTGACTCCACATTCTCTAACCTTAGTTATGAGTCTCCTTGACCGTAGTCACCAATCTACAATGTGGAGATCAGCTTTAAAGTGCATGAATCTGAGACTCCAAAGGCGTTTGAGGACGTGACACCCCAATTCGACAATGGGAAACCCTATAATGTATTGTAACTAGACTTCCAGAGAGGTTTTGGTAAAGTTCCACGTGAAAAGTTGCTGCATAAGCTTCAGGCAGTGGATCTTGTTTTAAGATAGGCCCGTGGATTGTGGAGATTGAGAAAGCCACAGGGATACATCGAGTGTCTCCCTTACAAGGGAGACAGCACTAAATGTTCAGGGAAGCGTTGCCCGCCAAAAATGATTCAAACAAAATTGACCCAAAAAAAAGCAAAAATTAAACTAACAGTAAGATCGGGGGAGATCAGATAAAAGGTTTCGTGTAGTGCCCACCAGTCATGGAAGACATTGAGGTTGTGGATATCCATGTTAAAAGCTGAAAGTGGTACTACTTAATGGAGTGATGTTGGGCTGTGGAAATGAACAAGGTGGAGTGATCCAAGTGCAGAGCCCCTACCATTTCTAAGCTATGTAAATGACCTGGACTCAGGAATTAAATGCAATTTATTATGCTAGAGGGCAAAGGAATAGTTTTTGACAAGGCATCCATGGAACTAGAAAAGGACCTAGACAAAATTTGCCGAGGGGCAGAATTACGGTAGATGAAATTCAATGCAGACAAGTGCGAGGTATTGTACTTTGGGTGAGAGAATGAGAGACAGTCTTACTCGGTGAATGGAGTAGAACCAGCTAGGGATGGGCTGAAAGATATGTGGGAACTAGCTTAGGGTGAGGCTGAAAGAGATCTGAGAAGAACAGTAGACTCAAGATTTAGCATGTCCAGAGCTGCAATCAATACAGCTAACAAGAAGCAGAGCTAGATTGCAAAATCAACAGAGGAATGTCTTACGCTGTCATGCTGAAACTGTACTGTGCCCTGATAAGGCCGCACCTTGCATACTATGTTCAGTTATGGTCATTGAGACACAAAGGAAACATTCAAGCCTCAAGGCATTGCAGAGAAGGGTCAAGATGCTGATCCGCAGTATCACAGGAGTTACGGGAATCAATTAAAAAATATTCTGTGGTATAAATGCAACAACAACAACAACAACTTATATTTACATAGCGCCTTTAACGTAGTAAAACGTCTCAAGGCGCTTCATAGGAGTATTATAAGATAAAAAAATTTGACACCGAGCCACATATTAGAAATTAGGGCAGATGACTAAAAGCTTGGTCAAAGAGGTAGGTTTTAAGGAGCTTCTTAAAGGAGGAGAGAGTGGTAGAGAGGCGGAGAGGTTTAGGGAGGGGATTCCAGAGCTTAGGGCCTAGGCACCCAATGGTGGAACGATGAAAATCGGGGATGCTCAAGAGGGCAGAATTAGAGGAGCGCAGATATCTCCGGGGGGGTGGGGGGCGTTGTGGGGCTGGAGGAGATTACAGAGATAGGGAGGGGCGAGGCCATGGAGGGATTTGAAAACAAGGATGAGAATTTTAAAATGGAGGTGCTGCTTAACCAGGAGCCAATGTAGGTCAATGAGCACACTACATCTTGGGCGGTCGCACAAAATGGACAAGAGCGAATCGGCAGCCTGTTTTACGCTTCGCCCACTTTTCTATTGTAGCTTTGCTATAGCCCGTGTTGCGCTCCCGTTCAAGACAAATTTATCCCCTTCTGAATCTTTGACCTTGAACGAAGGCAAATAAAAGCGGCCATTATGGATGTATATAAACTACTAAACAGAACAGAAAAAGTAAATGCATAGCATTATAGTTACAACCGCAGCGCAAAAGAACATAGACAAAACTGGTAAAAAGCAAGCTAAGGATTAATGTCGAGAAGTGCAGTCAGTGCCGGGAATGATCTTCTGGGTACTATTAGTAATGGCAAAAGTAGAAGATATTAAGGAGCAGTTAGATGCTATGAAGTGGGGGCACCCGGAACCGGAAGTTTCTCTGGAAGGAGGACCAAATGATTTCCCTTATCTGTACTGACCTTTGTGAAAATAGTCAAGCCTATGTTTAACATTGGACCAAACCCTGCTAATTCTTTCCTGATGAAGGACACAGTCACATATAACATCTCTTTGAAAGGAAAAAGAAAGACTTGCATTTATATAGCGCCTTTCACGACCACTGGACGTCCCAAAGCGCCTTACAACCAATGAAATACTTTTTGAAGTGTAGTCACTGTTGTAATGTAGGAAACGTGACAGCCAATTTGCGTACATCAAGCTCCCACAAACAGCAATGTGATAATGACCAGATAATCTGTTTTAGTGATGTTGATTGAGGGATAAATATTGGCCAGGACACCGGGGAGAACTCCCCTGCTCTTCTTTGAAATAGTGCCACGGGATCTTTTACATCCACCTGAGAGAGCAGACGGGGGCCTCTTTTTCCTTTCCTTGCTGGGATATAGTTCCACCAGTACTGGTAATCCTTTATTACCCCAACGAAGTGCCCATATGTAAGGACTGGTCACGCAACCTCTACACAGAGGCCACTGGAAAGCAATCAAGAGTAGAAGCCGTGGCTATTTTTCTCCCGTCGCTAGTCTGGGGGTAGTTGAGGGCAGTTGTATCACGAGGTGAAGAGTTTGAACACCATGCTGACTGAAAAATTCGCTGAAATCTATGGTACGCTAATAAACGTTAAAGCAAAAGAAAGTGAAATGCTTCCTTTAAGAATTTTATCTTGGAAAGGCTTGCGGCCCTGAGGATCAACATAAGCCGAGGAATCCTCTTGCTTCCCAATGCCCATCTGCAACTGGCAGTTGCTGCAGTTTGTGCAAATACCTTTTTATATATAACAATGATATTCTCATATGATCCCAAGGAATATCAGACAACCAAGCACAGTGTAATCCGTCTTTTTTTAAAAAAACTGCACAAACAACAACGATCATAAAAATAGCCATAAAAATAAAACTGCTTCAGTTTTCCACTCAGAACATATTTCAACAAAATCCATTTATCTGATATGAAACAACATGGAAAACTAGAGACTCTATAGGGGATTTATTGCATAGATTTGCGACTTCCAGGAAATGGGCCAAGCAGAGAATTGTAAAAACAAGGGTGGAAGCCTGATATAGAAATAGTCTATTGAAAGTGCACTGAAAATTAGTCATTTTTCTGAGCGCACCACTATATTGTCCAGAATGGTAACCGGCACAAATGAGTTCATTTATATAATATTAGAATATTTTGTCATTTGACTTAAGATCAAGGCCACACTGAATAATGTTTTTCTTCCCCCCCCCCCTCACAAATGAGCAGCTGCTAGTTTTCCATGAAGTACATTAGTTCCCTACTGTACACATGACTATATTCTTTGTATTCACTGCCTGTAAACACTATGGAATTGTTAAAAATTGTATAATCGAGACCCACCAACTGTGATATAAATAAACAGCTTTTGGGATTAGAAGGCAAAATCAGATATAACAATAGTCAAGGGCACTGTCGCCTATTTTTAAATATGTGACATTTATTGATGCTAACTTGGTAAGACATTAAATATGATTTGCAGTTTATCCTCTGTGGCTTACCTTAACCAGAATGATACCGGGGCTTAGAGGGTTAAGGTCTTTTAAGATTTGTAAGGATCACGCAAGGCAAATGCTTAGCGATCAGGTTTATGTAGTTTGACTCTGAGAAGCTATAAACTTGGTTCAGGGAACAAGAATGAGTGAACTTTCTGCATTTACTTGAAACCATTCATGTTAAAGTTGACTAGAATTATTTCTCATCAGTTCTACGCAGCATTAGTATAACACTAATTATCCAGTGCTATAACTTAAGCTCCAGCAAGTGTTTTTGTTTAAATTCTATTGCCTAGTGTGGCACAGTGCAAACACGTGACACCACGGAATGATAGCACATGATTTCTCTCACATGGCTTCCTGCATGGTGAGTTCCTGATCCCAGCCAGGCTGCTTGTGAGAGGGTGGGAAAACTGGGGGGGGGGGGGAAATGGTCAACCTCCTCCTGTATATGTGGTTTACAGCAGATGGTTCAAGGACTACAAGAAGCCATGGAAGAGAATGTCGGGCAACCCTCTCAGAGGAGGGAGGGGCACACAAAGAGGGAGAGATGATTTCCAGAACTCCGACTGTACAGCAAAAGTATAAAACAGCCCCCTTTCTCTTTTGCTCAAAGCGTTCATTTCAGTTAAAGACAGAATTTGGATCTTTCTCCATCTGCTTGTCAGGAAGGAACAGCTTCCACAATGCTGGAAATGTGACTGCTGCATACACGCACCACATTAGAATTCTACAGATTTTCACAGAATAGTTTGACTTACCCTGATGATTTAATGCATCCTTTCGCCTCTACTTGTCTATGCCCTTGTGTTGATTACCATTATTTATACAGTACTGCCTGATCTCCTGTGGCATTGCTCCCAAGTAGTCTGAGATCTGAAACATGATTGCAATGCTTAGCTGCTTACTTGACATGTTCCTTTTAAGGTGACGCCTCAGATACTATGAGGAAGGTATGTTCGCTTTTATCACAAAAGGATTGGTGTATAAGAGTAAAGGGGGGCTAAATTCAGTTGATTTGCGTCTCCTGTTAGCGCCCTAAGAGGGTGCTAACGGGGCGCAAATCAACTAGCGCCTGGGCGCGGCGCTGCTAACGCCTCCCGTGAAATTCAGCGGGAGGTTGGTGGCGGCGCTAACCGTTAGTGCTGTGCGGCGCTGCGCCGCCGGTGATGACGTCATCGCCGTGCGCAGCGCCCCGCTCGCGCCCCGCTCGCGCCCTGGCTGTAATATTGGGTGGTGCCCCCCGACTGACCGCCGGATGCTATGTCCGCCGGGGTCAGGGGGGCCTACCTGTGGCTGGGGCGGCGCTAGTTAAGGGGGAGGTGGCGGGCGGCCATTTTTGTTGCTGGCTGCCTGCCAGCACCTGCCCCCGTTGTTGTCCCCGGCCCCCATCAAGCACCCCCGCGGGGTGCCGGCTGCTCTCCGTGAGCCTGGCACTCCTCTTGAGTGCCGGGCTCGTTTGCCTGATCCCTGGTAGCCCAGCTGGGCCCCGGGTCATGCTGCGCAAGGCCCCTCCCCTTTAATAAGGGGAAGAAGGCCTGCAGTACCACGGCACGTAGCGCCACGATATTGGCTCGCAGCGCCCCAAGAGGGACGCGGGATGCTTCCAGCAGTGCCCCTCCTCCCTCTCAGGGTGCTACCTGGGAAAATCGGCTGCGGGGGCGCTAACTTTTTCGGGGCGCTAAAATTAACGCCTTGGCGAAGGCCCCGCGCTACCCAATTTTTATCCCAAGAAGTCTAACTGCAATTATATAGGGCCTGGCTGAGACCACACCTGGAATACTGTTTTGGTCTCCTTATCTAAGGAAGGATATACTTGCCTTAGAGGGAGTGCAACAAAAGTTCACTAGACTGATTCCTGGGCTGGGGGGATTGTCCTATGAGGAGAGATTGATTAGACTAGGCCTAAATTCCCCAGAGTTTAGAAGAATGAGAGGTGATCTCATTGAAACATATAAAATTCTTAAGAGGCTTGACAGGGTAGATGCAGGGAGGATGTTTTCCCTGGCTGGGGAGTCTAGAACTAGGGGTCACCGTCTCAGAATAAGGGATCGGCCATTTAGGACTGAGATGAGGAGAAATTTCTTCACTCAAAGGGTTGTGAATCTTTGGAATTCTCTACCCCAGAGGGCTGTGGATGCTCAGTCATTGAGTACATTCAAGACAGAGATCGATAGATTTTTGGATACAAAGGGAATCAAGGGATATGGGGATAGTGTGGGAAAGTGGAGTTGAGGTAAAAGATCAGCCATGATCTTATTGAATGGCGGAGCAGGCTCGAGGGGCCGAATGGCCTACTCCTGCTCCTATCTCTTATGTTCTTATGAAGTGGTCTAAATAGAGCCCAAGGTCAATTAGACTGTGATTGTTGTCTCTAGAATGGCAGCAGCGTGGCTCCTTTTGTTATCTCAACAACTTCTCCCGGTTATTTCAAGGTCAGAAATAAACCAACTGGAAATAACAGTTTATTTATCTTTTTTATACAGTTTTTTTCAAAGATTGTCCAGTTGTGAATTGCTGGTATCTTTTACAAAGTAAGATTTCTGGAGTGTGATGGACGCTATCACTACTCTTATGTAAAAGCATAACGATTGGGACTGTGCAATTGTTGTAGCAACTGCAGCTGAATTACCTTGCTAAACTGAACAAATGGGAAAAACTGCCTCAGCACTAACACAAATGGCTCAGCAAGCCAGGGAAGGGGCACCCAGGGTCTCGCACGCAGTACTCCAGCTTTGTGCAGGGTGTCAACACTGCAAGTGAGGTCCTCTACCCGCAGGGGCCAGGAAACCCTCCAGAAAGAACGATGTGGGAGTACATTACAAAAGCCGTCACTGCCAGCAGTGTTGCCCCCATCACCTGGCTCCAGTGCCCAAAGAAGCTTCATGACCTCAGACCACTGGTCAAGGTCAGTGAATGCATCTTCAAAAGACGCCTCCTAACAACTGCACTACTAGCCTCACACACTGCTCAATGCACGACCCCCAATCACTCACCTACCAACAATCTGCACCAATGACGAGGCACATCTACCATTCCTAGCATCACCCCACCCCCTTGGAGGAGATGGTGCAGGCCATTCTTGGCAGGGGCATGGCTGAACACTTGGCCGGCGGTGGGGCTGAAAGGATACAAGATGCAGGTATCCTCGTACGTTATCCCCCTTCTGGCATGCACCTCTAGGTTTCCCACCCTCCCGTCACCACAACTCCACCCTTGTGTCTTCCTCATTTCACACACCCAAGAAATACAGCCTACCCAGCCAGTGGGTCAACAAGAAGAGGCAGCCTGCCCAGCCAGTGGGACCATAGGTGGATGATTCCATCCCGGATATCCCAGCCACAACGGGGCTGTCTGAGATGCATCCTTCCGTCTGATTCCTCCTCTTCGGCTTCCTCCTCTTCTGCGTCTTCCTCTTCCCTCTGCAAGTGGATGCTGTAAATGTGAAATGACAGCATAAGATGCTGCAAATACTCAGTTGGTCAGGCAGCATGTCGACCTGAGACGTGAACTCCACAGATGTAACGTGACCTGTTGAGTATTCGCAGCATGTTCTGTCTTCTCAAAGGCCATCATTTACCATCCGAGCCCTTGCAAGCGTGCTTAGGACCCAGCGCTGAATTGAGTACTAGGGTCAAAGTTTGCGTAGGTGACGTTAAGTCGGCATTGCATGCTGACAGACATCACCACGCCATCATTTTTTTTTTACAGGGGGCTGCCGGTTACCCTGATGACGAAAGGTCATCGACCTGAACCGTTAACTCTGTTGCTCTCTCCACAGATGCTGCCTGACCTGCTAAGCATTTCCAGCATTATCTGTTTTTATTTCAGATTTCCAGCATCTGCAGTGTTTTGCTTTTGTATTGAAATTGACGGGTCTGGAGGGGAGAAAAGCATGGATGAGGGCTTCAGCAGCAGATAGGCTGAGTCAGAGGTGGGCAATGCTCTGGAGGTGGAAGTAGGCGGTATTTGTGATGGAGAGTATACGGTGTCAGAAACTCAGCTTGGGTTTAAACAGATCACTGATATTGTGAACAGTCTGGTTCAACATGAAACAGTGGGTGGGGAGCAGGATGGGATTGTTGGCTAGGGTACAGCGTTTGTGACAGCGATTGAAGAAGATGGTTTCGGTCTTCCCATTGCTTAACTGGTGGAAACTGTGGTTCATCCAGGATTGGTTGTCAGACAAATAGGCTGCCAGAACAGAGGCAGCGGATGGATCGAGTGGTGGTAGAAAAGTAGAGCTGGGTGTCATCAGTGTACATGTCGAAGTTGACCCCAAGTTTTTGGATGGTGTCACCAAGGAGCAGCATGTAAATGAGGTAGAGGAGGGGGTTAAGCATAGATCCTTGGGGAATCCAGAGGTAACAGTGTGGCAGCGAGAGGAGACGCCATTGTTGGAGTTGCTCTGGCTACGATTGGATAGGGCATTCCCATTGAGCTGGAGACTAGGGAGAATTGCCCTGCTCTTCTTCGAATAGTGCCATGGGATCGTTAGCGTCCACCCGAGAGGGCAGATGGGCCTCAGTTTAATGTCTGATTTGAAAGACGGCACCTCCGACAGTGCAGCACTCCTTAGGTACTGCATTTCAAGTGTCAACCTAGATTATGTGTTCAAGTCTCTGAAGTGTAGCTTGAACACACGCCCTCCTGACTTAGAGACAAGGGTGTCACCACTGAGGCAAGGTTGACAGAAAGGTGTTTTTTTTTCATTTCCATAGCTCAAGTGAGTGTCAAAGTCTTGTTTGAACCAGGCACCTAAGAGTGAGATGTCAGGATATGTAATACTGGAAGGAGCGTTGCTTGAATACATTAAACAGTTCAGGTCAAGTGGGGAGCATATGGGTTCCTGCATACCTACATGCACATTCTTAAAGTGGCATCATATGTCTTTACTCCAGAGAGGAAGCAGAGCACAAAACTGTCTTGTAACTCAGAAGAACTAAAACAGAGTGGTGGCAAATCTGTTCTTGTCTGCTAGTCGTTTTTTATGCATGCCTGACAATTTTTAAGCTATTAGGGTTCAATGGCATCAGACATAAGAAAAGTATTGTATGGTATGAATTCTGACTTTCTGCTTTTAAGCTCAGGGTGAGTAGCATTCAGAATGCTTCTGTACTGCCTATTACGCCAGTGTGAAGTATTTTCTGACCTACAAGCTATGCCTTGCTGACAATTTCAAATATTTAGACTTTGCTGTGGCTCATTTATCTTCTCAACTTGAGCATTTTCTCTTTGCAAACCCTTTAGAATTGATGTCTTTTTATCTCGGACTGAATGAGAGAAAAGAGATACGGTTTTAAAGTGATGTCATCTCAAGTTTCAAAGCCAATGTCGCTGTACACATTCCCAACAAAATCTAAAATGTAACAGGCACATCGTCGTGACAAGGCAATCAAGGCCACTGATAATGAAGGTCTAGGTTTTACTTTGGAAAACTGTTGTCCAGGAACTAAAAGTGGGCAGAAGTCCTGCCCTACCAGAACTCCACTCACTTGATGGAGTGCGATATTGGGTTCCACACTATAGGAAGGATATTGAGGCTTCAGTGAGGGTACAGAACAAATTCGCTAGGATGTTGTCTGCTATGAGGAAATACAAATATGAAGACTTGAAACTTGGGGCTTTTTTCGTTAGAACAATGCAGATCACAGGACAATGTGATAGAAATGTTTTAAATTATGAAAGGATGAGATATGGTAGGTAGCAGCAGACTGTTTCCAGAAGTTTAGAGGTCAAGAACGAGGGACCATAGATACAAGATTAAATGTAAGAGATTTGGAACGGAGGGCAGGAGAAACTACTTTACACAGAGAGTTGTAAAGCTGTGGAATTCACTTCCAAGTTGACGGTTGAGGCAGAAAATTAAGTCCACATTTTGGATTAGATTGAGTAGGTTGATGGAGGAAAAGGGATTGAAGGGATGCAAGAACATGATGGGTAAATGTGATTCGGACTATTTGCTCGCACAGAGGGTGAGCACTTACACAGATTGGTTGGGCTGAGTGGCCTGATTTCTTGTGGTAACTTCGATGTATTTCTCCGCCTACTTCCACCTCCCTAACATCGCCCGTCTCCACCCTCTGCCTCAGCTCACCTGCTGCTGAAACCCTTATCCGAGCCTTTGTTACCTCTCGACTCGACTATTCCAATGCTCTCCCGCCTTGCACCTTCCGTAAACTTGAGCTCATCCAAAACTCTGCTATCCCGTATCCTAACTCGTACCAAGTCCCGCTCACACTTCACTCCTGTGTTCACTGACCTACATTGGCTCCCAGTCCGGAAACTCCTCGATTTTAAACTTCTCATCCTTGTTTTCAAATCCCTCCTTGGCTCCGCCCCTCCCCTATCTCTGTGACCTCCTCCAGCCCTACAACTCTGCAAGATCTCTGCGCTCCTCCAATTCTGGCCTCTTGCACATCCCCGATTGTCTTCGCTCCACCATTGGTGGCCGTGCCTTCTGTTGCCTAGGCCCTAAGCTCTGGAATTCCCTCCCTAAACCTCTCGCCTCTACCTCTCTCTCCTCCTTTGAGACGCTCCTTAAAACCTACCTCTTTGACCAAGCTTTTGGTCACCTGCCCTAACGTTTCCTTATGTGGCTCGGTGTCAAATTTTGTTTGATAATCGCTCCTGTGAAGTGCCTTGAGACATTAAAGGTGCTATATAAATGCAATTTGTTGTTGTTGCATTGGATCCCCTTGCATTTTCCAGTGGGCAGGGCCAGCAGAATTGTAAGTGTCTGCATCAAGCAGGCGGGTGCTTCACTTGAATGTTAATGTGGGGGCACGGCTGTCCGACATGCCAGTTTCCATCGCTCTGGTCGACAGGATATCAAATGTAAATTACGCGCACCAAGTATGGGCATCCAGGGTTGTTAGGCAGTGGTAGGTATACCGGATGTTATGGAAGTGCCACGATAATGTTAAGATAATTGTAATTCAGCGGTCACCTAGCTACTCTTTTTCCCTCACTGGCACTTAGGTACTCATGTGCCTTTGTGCCCATTGTTGTGAACTATTTATTTGCTGCCCCAGCAGCAGTACTGCCAGCAATGGGCTTTCCAATGGGAATCTCCTTTCTGAGGGCTTTGCAGGCTCCACATTCTCCATAAACTGTAACTTTTCCAAAATGTCCTTTACATGTATCCTGTCCTGCGCTATGCCCTGCTCACCCAACACTCTAGTCCTCGCTGATCTACATTGGCGCCGTGTCCCTCAATGCCTCAGGATTAAAGTTCTTGTCCTCGTCTATAAATTCCCCAATGGCCTCAACCCAGCCTCTCTTTGCAATCTGCTTCAGCCTTACAACTCCTCCTCCAACTCGCTACAGGTCTTTTAGCTAACTGGTTACAACTTTCTCTAAACACCTACACCTTCAGATTTCTCTTTATCCTCCTTTTAAAAATCTCCTCAAAACCTTCTTCAGCAAAGCTTTTGGCCACTTCTCCTAATTCCGCCCTTCCTGACACAGTGTATATTTTCCTTAGGGCCACCTGTGAAGCACCTTGGGATGTTTTGTTCTGTTAAAGGCATGATATACATGCAATTTGTTGTTCTTGTGTTAGTTTTGTCTCTGAACTGATAGCTATTGTATCTTGTGGTGAACTATTTCCATGAATTTTGCTGTTAAAAAACAAATCCATAACTTAATATTTCAGGTTCCAGCTGCGTAAGAATGTTTTCAGCATATAACATTTATAGACTTTTTTGTTCAATATTTCCCCTTGTTTTCCTATCTCCGATAGAAAGGGCTGTATGAGAGAAAACTACCAAAAGTGCTCCCTCAATCAGGGATACAGCTCTATTCTCAATCAAAGGAGATATCCCTACTGAATAATGAGATGAACAAGTTGTGAGTTGCCCTCTTCTGCCCGACCAGCTATTCTAGTTTATAGATCAAAATTTATACATCTGTATGATATTTGCCTTGTCAGCCGTGGCTCAGTGGATAGCACCCTCACCTCTGAGTCTAGTAATGGTTGTGGGTTCAAGCCCCACTCTAGGTGCTTGAGCACATAATTCTCAGCTGATATTTCAGTGCAGTACTGAGGGAGTGCTAGGCTGTCAGAGGTACCGTCTTTCAGTATAAGCTGCTAAACCGAGGTACCATCTACTCTCTCAGGTGGATGTGAAAGATACAAGGGTACCATTTGAAGAGGAGTCGAGGATTTCTCCTGATGTCCTGGCCCATGTTTATCCCTCATCCAACACCACTAAAACAGATTATCTTGTCATTTATGTTGTTGCTGTTTGTAGCCACGTGCTTACCCAACAGTGACTACATCTCAAAAGCAATTAATTGGCTGTGAAGCGTTTTGGGGATGGCCTGAAGACATGAAAGGCACACTATAAATGCAAGTTTTTCTTTATTTTAATGATGGGTCAATGAAATATATCTTTTGGGGCCATTAAAATCCATGGGGTTTACCTGGGCTCTGTTTGAAACACTTCATGCATATTCATTACACTGCGCATCCACTTAAAACAGCAATTCCAGCCAGAAGCGGCAAAATGCACTTCCTTGTAAGGGCTGCACAAAATTATATATTCAACTAGAATTATTACCATATTTTAAAGACTGTATTTGGTTTTAAATTCACGTACAGGTAAATCATATCTGAACTGAATCAGCTTGAATAAGAATCTTATCTCTCTTAAGTAAATGGATTAAGTGTCACTCATGATATTTGTCTTACTTTCTGTCACCATGCTGGCTTGATAGGTCATGTACAGGAATAAATCCTCATTGCAAAGCTTTTTTTTGTTTCAGTAGGTAGGCTTACTGGACTTATTTTTTTTTAAACCCTTGCAATTCAAATATTAAGCTAAATCTTGTAAATTACAAAGATGCAAAGTCACCAAATGACTCATTTTCTTCAAACTCGTTCATGGGAATCTATTCTCACTTCAAAGTAAACAGGATCTGGAGTACTTAAAATAGAACCTAGCATCAAAACAATGTTAATGTTCTCACAGAACGAGATGAGATGCTTCAGCTATCTCGAAAGCAATAGCTGGGAAGAAGTTACAGATGCTGCACAAGCACAGCCTCAAAGCCAAGGGGAGATGCTTTGGATTCCTCGCATTTGTGGCTTATCCAAGCATGTCCACCCAGGCTGTGTACAGAGGAACAGCTGAAGATCGGGTGTCAGCAGAATGATAAGTCTTTCAAAACAGATGACCTCCCTCAGTGGGGACAATCTCGGGCAGTATCATTTAAAACCTCGTTACACCTTATGCCTAATGGATGGCGTAAACGTATTAAGCTAGGAGAAACATGGGTGCCTTGATGACCGAACCCTTTCATGGTACAGGCTCAAAATGAACAATTACTTCAGCATAAATCGCGCCACCTCTTCTTGTTTCAATTCCTGAAGTGCTTTAGTTTTGGAGTTCAAAAACTTAACCCTCTTTTCAAAGTTACTTTTAAAATTGGTCATTATTTTTGCTAGTACACATCGAGTCTTGAACGTTCACCATGCCTTTACAAATTACAACTTTTTAGCTCAGGGTTTCCCTATCTGGTGGTGAAGCTGAATGTTCAAACAATGCAAGTGATAGCTATATTTTGTGTATGGATTGATTGAACTTCCAGTGTACTGCGACCCTGATTCAGAGAACTTTTACTCATCCGCTAACGCGCAGCTTTCCGTCACACTTCTGAAATGGCTGCGCCTCCAGCCTTGCAAAAGATTTGTGAATCCCGGGGCCCCATCTCTTGCCTTTTAGTGACCGGTGTATTCTTTGTAGCTAATAAAAGCCGACCGATCATTGCTTGTAAAAGGCGAGCTCGCAATAGCATCTCTGCATGTGATTGCTCAACACCTAGAACTGATAATTCAGCATTCTTTTCATAATAGGATAGTATCTGACGGTTGGCTCGATGGAATTTTCAGTTGCATAATAGGCAAATTATATGGTCAGAGGCAAAGTGAGAAGTTGGATGTGGGACAAGTTAATTTTCCCACCACGATCAGTTTTCCTAATGGATCCATTTTTCTCCCATTCTCCCCCGTTATATTAAGAGGAAAATTTCAGCTCCCGGTTCGCGACATTGGACCTGTAAATTTAACTGCTGTTATCAGACATTTCCTGATAGCAGGTACCCGAAGATAACAATCTCTTAGTTCTAAGGCTTACTGACTACAGCAGTACTTAACACTAGATTGCATAATCAACTGAGGATTTCAATGCACAATACCCGTAGAAATATATGAACTTTATAAACCAATGTTCCTGGGAAGGTAAACCTGCTCCTTGGAGTGTGCCTTTAGTGAGCTGGTAATATCAGTTACTGGAATGTTTGAGTTTCCATCCTGCACATACCTAACTGCACATTCAAGCGACAGTCAAACCTATTTCTTTATTGCTAACATGTGTAGACCGGCAAAGCTGGTCTGATCAGTGGTTCGTTTTACCGAATTAATGAGGCTGTGTGCCTCAGAATTAACCACCATTTTAAATTTAACCCTGGCCGGCAAGGTTTCCCGGGCCTCAGGAAACCCGCCAGCTAAAGGGAGGCGAGGACTGCTGGATCAAGCAGGTAAGTGCCTTTCCACTTACCTGCTGGATCCAGTTTACCTGCTTCACCCACCCCCTGCGATTGGACCCTCCACCCCAACTCTTCTGATCTCCCCCCAGACCCTTCCGACCTCTCCCCGACCCTTCTGATCTCTCTCCCGACTGTTCCAATCTGCCCCCGACCCTTCCGATCTCCCCCCGACCCTTTCAATCTTCCCCCCGACCGACTCTTCCGATATCCCCGACTCGGCCGAGCTGCCCCCCCCAACCCTTCCGATTGCCCCCCTGACCCTTCCGATCTCCCCCACTTGACCCTTCCGATCTCCCCCAACTGACCCTTCCGATCTCCCCCATCTGACCCTTCCGATCTCCCCCATCTGACCCTTCCAATTTCCCCCACTGACCCTTCCGACCTCCCTCACATGACCCTTCCAATCTCCACCCCCCCCCCCCCCCCCGACCCTTCCAATCTCCCCCCCACCCCCCGACCCTTCTGTTCCCTCCTCTGGCCTCCAATCTCCTCTCTGCTCCGGGCCCCATTCTTCTCCCTGACCCTGGTCTCCGATCTCTCCTCTGGCCTCCAATCTCCCCCCCCCCTCACCCACCTCTCTGTCCTTTCCGATCCCTCCCTCCCTCCTCTCCGCTCCCCGACTGCGGCCTAGTGCCGAAGGCCTACCCACCCGACAGCCAGCCAGCCAGCCTCTCACTATGGCTGGCTGCGGCTGGGAAATGGAGACAAAAATGGTAATCAGGTCTGCTGTTAAATTCGGCAGGACCTGACCTGACCCGACCGCAAAATTGCCCCCCACCGCTCCTTCCCCGCCTCCGAGATACGATCGGGGCCGGGACCTATGACTCTACTTGTGTCCATTTGCTTTGGCTGTAGGAAGCCACCGGGATCACCCCAGCATGCAAAATAAAGTACGTTGATCAAATCGATCATTGGCGAGAGGAGGGTGGGTGGCAAATTTTATTTAAAGTAAAAGTGATCTGCTCGTCTTCAAAATGATTAGGAGGTGGAATCGCCTCTGCATAATGCTGCTGGTATCATATTGAACGTACATTCCAACTGCAGGAGTCACTATTCATGTTTTCAAAACAATCCCATAGTCTTGTTCTATTTTAGTAACGGGAAGTAGGGGGCTGGTGGGGAGGGGGTCGAGTCAGGCAATAATGCTCTTCTTTGCTCCAATGATAACAGTACAGATGGCCCAATATATCAAAAAAATGACGGGGAAAGTGTGGGCAGGTCACTGCATATCCTGTGTAACCTTCACTATCTACTTTAGTTTTACCCAAAGTCAGAGATTTTGAGGAAGTGCATTCTAGTCCTGCTGAAAGTTTTGTTAGTTTAGGCTCTGATTAAGGGGGGTGTGTTTCATGTATCGTCAGCAAGGGACTAGGACTGTGATTGTGTGCGAGTGGTCAGACCTTCCTTTGAGTGGCCCAAACCTCTGATATTCTGTGGGTACATTGAAGTAATGGGGGACACGGGAGGCTGATTGGTGCTTGGATTGACGCCTCACCATGAGCTATATTTTGGCACCTACTAACTCTACTCCTGGCCCTGAACCAAATCCAGATAATGTGAAGAGGATGTGCTCTTGTCCGTATTATTTTGCTTGATGCTCTGAAATTGACATTCAAATAAAAATATTTTGCCTCAATTGATGTGTTGATGAATATGCTATTAGACCATAATAAGCGATGGTGCCATAAACATTATTTTGCTCTGAATGTGCCAACTGTGAGTAGGACAGAAATTACTTCACAATGAAAATTCATAAACAGTGTCAGCCTTGGCTCAATGGTAGCACTCCCGCCTCGAGTCAGAATTCCCCCTCCAGAGACTTGAGCACATAATCAAGGCTGCCAGTCCAGTGAAGTACAGAGGGAGTGCTGCACTGTCGGCGGTGCCTTATTTCGGATGACAGGTTAAACTGAGGTCCTGTCTCATAAATGATCCCTTGGCAGTATTCGGAGCAGGGGCGATTCTCGCGCTCAATATGTATCCCTCAGCCAACAACAGGACAACAGATTAGCTGGCCATTTATCTCCTTGTTGTTTGTGGGACCTTACTAAATTGGCTGCTGCATTTTCCCCACATTACAACGGTGATTACACTTCAAAGAGTGTTTTGTTGGCTGTGGAGCACTTTGGGACATTCTACGGTTGTGAAAGGCACTATAGAAATGCAAGTATGATAGCAAAATACTGCGGATGCTGGAAAATTGAAACAACAACAGAAAACGCTGGAAAAACTCAGCAGGCCAGGCAACATCCGTGGAGAGAGAAACAGAGTTAACGTTTCAGGTCGAAACCCTTCGTCAGAACTGAGAAAAAAGCAGGAAATGAAACAGATAAAAAAGCAAGGGGGAGGCTGGGGGAAGGAATAAAAGAACAAAAGGGGTGGTCTATGGTAAGTAGAGACATTAAGAGATGCTCAAGGCAAGACGAGATGGTAATAGGACAGGTAAAGACAGGTTCACACTTCACACTTCCGAGCCACCTTTTTTGTTTCTTAACCTGTCCTATTACTATAGAAATTCAAGTCCTTTCTATCAGTAATATTGTCCCAAAGGAGTCCTGGGGCCTGAATCTCCACTTCGATTTCAAGTTACCAATCAGTGCTGTTACCACTAAACCTGGCAGAGAACAATGAATTTTGACTTAATAGTAGATCTAAATTGGAGTCGAAATCTATAGTGGGTTCTTTTTTCACTGTGGCAGACCTGTAAATGTCAATTAAGGGCTAGTTGGTGCTGAATCACATTCACCGGTGCTTTGCGCCATATATCTATTGGACTGCTAATTTGGGGATTCAGTAGATACAAGCTTATTGGGGGAATGGAACGTAAAATAATTCTAGCAAAACACATAATTATTGCGTATTTTGAATCATTATTACCAAACATAAGAATAATATGTTACTGGACTATTATGTCCTCTTCACAAAAGGGCAGTGCAGTGCAGAATAAATTCAGAGCAAAGTGCAGAAAAATAAATTTCATAGAATAAAGGTGGTGCAATGAAAGTTACTCATTTGACCCTTAGAAGTATTGTAATATCTATTCCCCACTCTCCTAATACTTCACCCATCTGAAGTGTCAATTGCAAAGAGAGTTTGATTCTAGTAAACCATCATATACCTGACCAGTGGTGTGGGGGAGGTGGCGGGAGGCGGGTGTGGGGGGCTGAATGCTGATACTGGGTGGTAAATGGGGAAGAAATGCCAGTGCTTTCTATAGGATCCCAGTGGGACCCTGGATTCAAATGATTTGAGGTTGACCTGTATTGGGGACAGTGATTTAACTTTATTCAGCACAAGCAAGACTTAATACGTTACAGTATCAAAGCAGCAGTTTACAGAGAATAATTGAGACTTATATTACCCCGTTATCCTCTGGGTAGAAGCCGCAACTGTGAATAGGCTGCACCCTGTGTCGCCTGCGTCTCTCTCTCTCTCTCTCCGTCTCCCGGGTGTCTCTTTGATTCGCCCTGAAATCTCTTACTCCTGAGAGCTTCTACTCCTGAAATCTTCTACACTTTGTGGCTGTTAAGACCCCCTTCTTATACACTTACTCTCATTCAAAAGCTATGGAGTCCTCCTGAACCAATCACTGGCTGTCACCCAAACCCAAAATCCAATCATAAAGATGCCATATTCGTAGCACCCTGGCGTACGCAGGTTGTTGATCTGATGACACTCTTACATCATCTGTTTTTGACCATCAAGACTCATATCTGGGGTAGTTATGGCAACACAAAAGGAAGATGTCTCCACAGGTTGAGACATGGCCCCTGCTGTTGGCCTTTGTTTTTATAATTCACTGCGGATGTTATGACATTCCAGCACAATTCTAACGGCACCTGACCTTGGTTCCCAGGCTAACTGCAGTCTATTTGACCATGGCAGTCTCTTCCTCACCCCAGGTTGTCTGGTTACAGCTTACTCACAGACTTTTAAGCACAAGGAAAAGGGTTACATGCTATGCATAATTCAGGTTATACTTGCATACAGTTGATGATCACAAACTTTTATATTTAAGCCTCACACACGATTATAGATTACTGATGATTATAAGATATTACTGGTTATAAGATAGTAAAGCAAGTATTCTACAAAACAACTAATCCATAATAATCTTACATTTCAGGCCTAACTTGATAAGCACAAAACTGTAGCTTGCTATATTTGGTATGCTGCGGCAATATGATGGCAGTACTGATATCATACACAATGTTTTAGCTCAACATTTAAGGAAATTATTAAGGGTATTGATAGGGTAAATAGGGAAAGACGAGGGGAGGGGGGGTGATGGGGGTCATTAATTTAAGATTATGCCTAAAAGTGAGGAGAGAGGTTAAGAGAAATGTTTTCACATTGAGAGTTGTTAAAGCATAGATTGCTATTTTACAGGGAATAGTCAGGACAGAGCCCGTTACATCTTTTAAGGGAAAAACGGATAAACAGTTGAAGGAAGGAAGGTACAGGGCTATGGGGAGAGCAAGGCAGTGGGATCCGTTTTTTGATTGCTCTTTCAAAATGCCAGCAGAGACACAATGGGCTAAATGACTTCTTTCTGTACTGTAAACTTCTGTGCTTTTATTTCAGATCAGAAGAATACCTATAACTGTGGATCACATTCCAAAGGTAGCACATCACAATTGATCTCAACCATTAGAGATCGTTGGGGGATCGTAGAAGAGTATTTAGGCGGAACTTCTGAACCTGACTTTGATTCCTCCATGATTTCAGCCCAAAAATCTAGAAATGGGGTCATTACTATATTGAGAGCGGGTGCCCGTGCCAGTAATGGTCTTACTGGGGAGCCCGCATGCCTGGATATTGGTGTGGTTCTTTGCCATTCCAGCAGGACTCCAACAGGCCTCTATGGCCAAAGACCTCAGTGCACCGTGCCTCCTCAGGAAGCTCCAAGGAATGGGAAACCATTATTGGAAAGGCAACCAATCCCCCTGGGATCAACTGCTGTTGGAGATCTTCTTTGTGGGACTATGGCCCAGAATGTCGTGGTATGCCTGCTTTCTGCGGGCGTAGGTATGGCTGGGCCTATCGGAGGCATATCTGGCCGATTCCCAGGGTGACCCAGGAACAGCCACAGCCACAGCCCCAAACTGCTGCTGGCAGGCACTTCAGAAAAAGCATTCCCTCCACCTCGCCCCTCACCCCCCTCCCGCCCCGCCCAATTGGAATTTCACATTTATGAACTAAAAGGATGGACAGTGAGTGGCTCCTAGTTTCCATCCCAAATTCTGGTGTCTCCACCTCTACTGCATCTGAATTCTACCCCCCAAGAAAGAACGGAATTTCAGAGTTCAATTGCCCCAAGTGAGCTAAAGGGAAACACATTTCATTTAAAGGAAGGAGACTTGGGCAGGGTAGTGTCCGCTTTGATTGTTCTGGGTGTTGGTGGTAAATATTGACCTCTTGTTCCCAGAAATGTTTGATTTTCAAGGTAAGAGAGAGAGCTGCCGTGTGAACCAAGAAATGTTATCGCTGGTAAATCACAGTCAGTTGTGCATATAATTTTGTCTACCTATAGCTATCAAAATATTGGAGAATAACGCAACAAAGACAAATGAAAAATCTAAGCAGATTTGAATGTAATTATATTTCAGTGATTTCTCAGCAGTTTTTTTTTTGCACCTAAAACATTCAGCTGATTAAAAGTACCTACATGAAGGATTGTTCCTGCCTTTATAGTGTTGCCATGGCATTTATGTAATCTGTCTCCAGATCATTATTTAAAAAAAAAGTATTCAATAATAGTAAAACAATTAAATGTTGCAGACTTGCCAGTGAAACAATCAGTAGAATCCTGTTCTGAGTAGGTAGCAGTGAAGCATGACGATGGCACCCAGGTACAAAAGGGGAGGAATGAAGATTGCTTATCGCATTCCTAAAGGGTCACAAGTCCGGAATGACCTCCTTTGAAAACAGTGCTACTTGGCAGCATTGATGCAACCCGCGCCAAAGATTCCTTCTGCATTTTCACATTTCTGCTCGGTGTTAACCCATTCTTCCCAAAAGTCTGTGAACTTACTTCACTGGTAGCGTTCTGCTTTCGGACACTCTTATTTTCATCCTCTTTTATTTTGCGTACTTTAAACAGAGTCCATTACCATTTCTGATAGGATTAAACTCAGATGGTGTTGATCCGAATTAAATTAAACCTGCCTTTTGTTTAGATTACATTTTTTCCCCTTGTAGCAGGGCATGTGACAAGAAAGCATTAAAGGATGAATCCTCTGACCTGAGCATGTGCCCTAATATTAGTCCAGGCCTCTGGATTACTAGTCCAGTAACTTAACGACTACACTACCTCACAAAGCCGCGACCTCAGCCACCTAGAAGGACAAGGGCAGCAGGGACATGGGAACACCACCACCTGCAAGTTCCCCTCCAAGTCACACACCATCCTGACTTGGAAGTATATCGGCCGATCCTTCATCGTCGCTGGGTCAAAATCCTGGAACTCCCTCCCCAACAGCACTGTGGGAGTACCTTCACCGCACGGACTGCAGTGTGGTTCAAGAAGGCGGCTCACCACCACCTTCTCAAGGGCAACTAGGGATGGGCAATAAATGCTGGCCTTGCCAGCGGCGCCCACATCCTATGAACGAATAATAAAAAATACCCCATCAAAGTATCAAATTGACATCAAATACATTGGACATCAGCTGTGTTCCTGGCAGGTAATAAAGGTACCCATTTGGTCTCAGGGCAATTTCATAAGATGATACGCAAGGGGAAAAAAATGGCTATCAATTCCTCGCCAGCTTACTCTTCCTATCTTGGTCACTGCACAAAGGGATCAGCTGAAGAACCATTCTGAAAAAAAGAAGAAGAGGGAGGAGCAAACAGTAACAAGTAGTCTATCTTTGAAAGAACAATGTGTGCGTACATGCTCTTGTTATATTTCCAGATGTGGAGAACTTTAAAATTCTCACTAAGATTTCTGTTACTATCGAATCACTCTGGAGTAAAATTAAGGGCGTGATAAAGGGTCCGAGGTGCGGCTTACAGCTGCAAAATGTATTTGTTGCGATCATAAATCTAAGAACAACTCAAACTGAGTGTTCAACCTGTAGCCTGACATCTCTGCTTAAAGCTAATCACAGAAAACTGTTGAAAGGTGTAGCCACTAGGCTGGCAAAGCTTTAGCTCAGTTAATTATCCCGAACAGGTAGGACTTTACTGAAAAGCAAAGAGTTTTGTGACATAATTCACTGGGCTAGAGTGCATGACTTACATGCAGCTGCCTTGTCCTTAAATGCAGAGAAAAAAAAACCTTTGATAGATTTGAATGGCCTTACTTTCATCAAAGGGATTTGTGACCTTTTACAGGGAGTCTTTGATGGTGGTTTAAAGAAATGGTTTGATATCAAAGTCATTTATATTATTTAGAGGTACACACAGGGCTTGGCCTCTTCAATTTAATCCTCGAGCTCCTGGCAGGAGCTGTTGGTGCTCACAAGGACATTGGGGGACTTGTAATTGGTCGTCAAATACATACACTGGCACAGTGTGTGGAGCATAGTCTTTTGTTTATAAATAATCATTGGCATCTCTCCTGCCCTGCTTGGATCTGATTGAATTATTTTCGTCCCTGTTGAGGCACAAGATTAATTGGGAGAATGTCAGGACTTACGCCACTGTTCTTTTTTTACTGTGAGAAACCCTTGTACAACACTTTGTTAGGTATGTGATGGTTTTGCATGTTTGACACTTTTATTGTACCGCTGTCTTTGAATAGCCTGCAGCCTGCTAGAGTCCTGCAGGTGTGGGCGGGGTAGAGAATTCGAACAAGCAGGGAGGTTATATGGGGACACTTGGGAAACTCAGGGAGGACAGGGTTCCATTTTTCAGCTTTGATCTTAACAGATATTCATGGAAGAAATCATGGAAATGCTGCCTCAATTTGGCAGCGGGAAAAATCAAAAAGTACAAGAGCTTAGAGATGCATTGAGGCGGGTTGGTCTGAACTAAGAGTGGAGAACCATTATTGCCATTAAAGGGATGATTACTTTAGTGCTTTGGAGAAAAAGATTCGTACAAAGGAATGAGAGGGGAAGTGTTTTATCTGTTTATAATATTGTTTTTGAGATACAAGGCTCCATTTTCCGATTTGGCAGGGTTTCTGCTAGAAGCGTCTTTGGGTGGGACTGCTGTCCACTGCCACCATTGTCAAATTTTGTGTAGTCAGCCTGTGGGGGCATAGTCACAGGAAATCAAGCACTGCTGGAGTATTCAAATATCCGCAGCAGCTTAAAGGGACAAGCCGCAATCTGGGGGCATGTACCCAGAATTGTTTCACAAAGAACAGCAGTGTCGGAACAGCAGTTCACGTAGCCTTTACATTTTCAGATTCTTGCACTGAGGTGTTATTGTCCCAAATAAGGGAAAAGAAAAGCGATTATTTTGGACTGAGCACAGGAGGCCTTTAATGGTGCAGTCAGTACCACCTCCATCAACCCCAGCAGGGCAATTCAGTGTTGGGAGAGGTTCAATGGTATCACCAAGGCACCGAGGTAAGGGAAGGTAGTCAGACCTTGTAACAATGCATTGTTAATAAGTATCTGTTACATTTCCAGCCACCTTGCCCTCACTGCGTTCAATACCATCTGTAGCTTACTGTCAATGTGCGAGAGGTACCACAATACATTTCACACCCCCTTCCTTTCCCTGCGAAGGATCTCTGTGCTCCTCAAATTCAAGCTTCTTGCACATCCCCAATTTCCTTTGCTCCATCATTGGCGGCGGTGCTTTCAGCTGCCTGGGCCCTAAACTTTGGAATTCCCTCCCTAAACTTCTCCACCTCTCTCTCCTTTAAGTCGCTCCTTAAAACCTACCTCTTTGACCAAGCTTTTGGTCACCTGTCCTAATATTTCTTTATGTGACTCGGTGTCAAATTTTGCCTGATAACGCTCCTGTGAAGCGCCTTGAGACGTTTTACTACGTTAAAGGCGCTATATAAATGTAAGTTCTTGCTGTTGTTACAAATGTTACTTCACTCACAACCCAATGTGAAAGAAAGCAGTGAAAGCCTCACATGATCTCAATGTTCTCTTTTCATGCACCTGCTACCACCTCCAATAAGGTTTGCATACTGAAACCTGGGTTGGATTCCTGGCAAACAGAGAGCCTCATACTGTCGACTTAAAGGAGAAAGTGGCTCATAACCAATGGCGTTAAACAGGTAGGTGGTGCGCCTCCCTCGACCCATAGAAGGAGGAAACCTTGGAACTTTCGGCAGGTACATAGGAGAAGGGGTGAATAATGAAGATGTTGAGAAGGACGTGGCAATTGCAGGTTGGTCATACAATTCATCTCCCCACGCCTCTTCAACTCCAACACCACATAGAATTTGTCGTCACAATACATTATGAAATCCTTGGTGGCGATTTTGCCAGCCCTGGGGAGGGGGGTTTGGAGGCAGGACTGCCGGGAAAATGGCAGAATTTAGGGGCAGGTGCTCAACCCGCCCCCGTGCCATCTTCCCAGGAGGCGGGTAGCCGTCCCGCGCCGGGTTCCGTCTCCCTGGAGGCGGGAAGGAATTAAAGCCTATTAACTGCCTGTTAACAAAAATGAGAAGTCGCACAACACCGGGTTATAGTCCAACAGATTTATTTAAAATTACAAGCTTTCGGAGCTGTTGCCCCTTCGTCAGGTAAAGGTACAATGAGGGAATCTACAGTATTACACAGTATATAAACACAAAAAGCAATTTGTCTGCAGAGATACAATCTTTCAGGGAGGCATTACATCAAAGACACACCAGAGCACAGCCAAGACAATGAGATGGGTCACAGGGGGTCCAACGTGTCAAATCCTGCCATCTGCAGTTGAGCTTTTAACCTTTTTTTTTTTTTTTTTTGTGTTTTTTTTTTAAAACTGGAAAGACAGACAACGATGTCGAGTCACGTTCTGTAGCGTGACATGAACCCGATATGCCTATTGAGGCCATCCTCATGGGTGCGGAACTTGGCTATCAGTTTCTGCTCGATGATTTTGCGTTGTCGTGTGTCTCGAAGGCCGCCTTGGAGAACGCTAACCCGCAGATCCGAGGCTGAATGTCCTTGACTGCTGAAGTGTTCCCCGACTGGGAGGTAACAATCCTGCCTGGCGATTGTTGCGCGGTGTCCATTCATACGTTGTCTCAGTGTCTGCATGGTCTCACCGATGTACCATGCTCCGGGGCATCCTTTCCTGCAACGTATCAGGTAGACAACGTTGGCCGAGTCACATGAGTAATGCCTTTGATGTAATGCCTCCCTGAAAGATTGTATCTCTGCAGACAAATTGCTTTCTGTGTTTATATACTGTGTAATACTGTAGATTCCCTCATTGTACCTTTACCTGACGAAGGGGCAACAGCTCCGAAAGCTTGTAATTTTAAATAAATCTGTTGGACTATAACCTGGTGTTGTGCGACTTCTCATTTTTGTCCACCCCAGTCCAATACCAGCATCTCCGCATCATGCCTGTTAACAGATAGCTAACAGGCAGAAAATAGGATTATCCCCTTGTTGCCCTCACAAGTGCAGGCTTCCCGAAGGCTCCGAAACCCGCCAGTCAGTAAGGCAAGTACTGGGTCTGCGGGAGTCGGGAGGGTGCAAAAGTGTGGTGTGAAGGTAAGTGATGGGTGCAAGTGTGGAGAGGTGAGTATCTGAGGTATGTGCAAAGTGTTAGTAAAAGTGTACTTACCTTTGTTTCTTCCTGCAGGCTTCAGTCGGTGTGCATGCGGAGAGTCTCGGACCTCCGTGTTGGAGATGACAGATGGCCATTGCATTCTCAGATGCAACAACCATCTCATTTCTGTAAAAGAAAGAAGTTTGATGAGGTCTTGAATTCAAGACCTTGAATTCAAAAACTACAGAGAATGTCAGTGTTTGACAGCTTCACAGAGCTGTCAAACGATGACAATTCATCTGTCAAAACTTTTTGACGTCATACGTTGACGTTCTCTGTAACCGGCTTTCCCTTAATTGGCCTGCTAAACCCGCTGGGCAGGCTTAACAAGGTCATTCAAGGGAAAATAGCATGGGTTGGCCAGAAGTTGATGGAGGTGGGACTGAAACCCAACAAGTGGGAGTCTAGCCTCCAAAAGCTCCCCATTGAGAAAATCACCCCCTTATGTCATCCCTTGTACTGAAAGTGTAATGGCCACTTTGTTGTTCATCTACCCATGCTCACCTCTCTCCTTTTTGTGCTCACCTAGGTGTGCTGCAGTAACCAGCAGAGGAAGAGCCGCAAGCGACCCCTGGCCTCTCTGGTTTAGGGCCCTGCCAGCACCTTTACACACATGCTGCCAATCACCTGCTCCCTCCCAAGCACCAGCCCAGAGATACCCACGTTGAGGTGGCAGTAGTTGGTGAAACAGAGCGGGGTTCCATAGGGTGATCCACAGAGTATTAATGGGCAGAAGGAGTGGAACGTGAGGAGGCAGATGTTGTCTTGAGAGTCAGGATATGTCTTCTCTTAGCTCTTCTTCTTTCGTATGGTAGCAGCAAAGCAAATCAAATGTCAATATCTTAGTCAGATATCCAGCCAAAGCTTTCGCTGTAACAGCGTGGATATCTTGTAGGGTGCCTGCGAATTTTCTCCGAGGGCAGTGCTCAATGATGTGCTCCATGGTCTGATTAGGAGCTCCACAGTTGCATGATGGGAATGCTTTAATCTCCCATCTACCATGACCGGTTCTGAGGCGGTTGATGGTTGTCCACTGTTTGCGAGGAAGGTTTAATCCTTCAGGTTGTACTGTGGGGGCCTCTATAAGGAATCCATTCTCTTGGCTGAGAAGCCTCAGGACCCAGATATTTCGGGTTCTGCTTTTAAAAGGAAGATGTTTGCAGAGCAATAGTATCCGAGAATTGCTGCAGATAATGGCTCAGTTGGAGGAATTCACTGTCTGCATCTATGGCACCATGATGTGAATCACTGCAGTAAAGAGTGACATGTTCTCCCCAACTTCCTTAAAGGGGAATGGTAGCATAGTGGCTATGTTACTGGACTAGTAATCCAGAGGCCTGGACTAACGATCCGGAGACACCAGTTCATAATCCCACCATGGCAGGAGGGGAATTTAAATTCAGTTAATTAAATAAATCTGGAATTTAAAAAAAAGCTAGTATCAGTAAATTGGAACTACCGGAATGTCATTAAAAACCCATCTGGTTCACTAATGCCCTCTCGGGAAGGAAATCTGCTGTCCTAACCTGGTCTGGCCTATATGTGACTCCAGACCCACAGCAATGTGGTTGACTCTTAACTACCCCTCTGAAATGACGGCTCACCACCACCTTCTCAAGGGCAATTAGGGATGGGCAATAAATGCTGGCATTGCCAGTGACGCCCACATCCCGTGAATGAATAAAAAAAAGCCTTGCTGCATATGACAGCTCTAGAATGTTTGGTGGGCAGAGGACTCAAGGACAGTTGTTGCTTTTGGCACGTAGAAATAGACACCCTTGGGTGCCAGAGTGGAGAGGTCTGGCTATTCTGGTTTTCAAACGATTGGGGTAGAAATCTCTCAGGGCAAGCATCTCTCGGGGCTTCAACAATCTGATTTGGTGATATCGGGGCAGCTTTACCACTGATCAGCGGTCAACCAGAGCCAATGCCCAATACTGGTGGGCTGGCAGGTGTGTGCTCACATGATGGCACTGTTTCTCAGGACCGTACCATGTGTGTGTGTGTATGTGTGCGTGCCCTTCTGCCGGCCTCTTCAGATGCCTCTTTTATACTGGGGTTGGGTGGGACAGAGGTATAAACATTAGGAAATCCAATCTTTCATGTCAAAACATGTCTTGCATATGATTACAATAAGCCTGCCTGTATATGGGCAGATGTTTCCTGTCCCTGCCATCACATCTGGCTGAAAATCATTGTCAGTGCTCTAATGGGCGGGGATGCAGCGTAACACGTCCTTACTCGATTTCTTGGGTGCACCCGTCACAGAGCTGTCTGTAATTGGGGAATAAAATATTGGTAAATCTAGCCTATAATTTGATCAGCGAAGTTAAATTGCCAAAGAGCTCTTTTCCTTATGTACAATGGCTACTCCTTCAGTTACTCAGCCCCTGCCCACTGGAACTCCCTCCCTCGGAATCCCCACCTTGCCACTCTCTCCCTGCCTTCTAAAGCCACCTTCTCTTTGACCGTATTTTACCTTTACCTTTCCTTGGTGTTCTTACCCCTTGCTCAGTGTCCTCTCATCATCCAGCGACCTGCAAAGCACGCAGTAAAGCATCGCTCCATAAGTAATGAGAGTTTTATAAAAGGTAAGTTGTCCAGTTCGAGAATGTATTTTTAACTTTGCACTGGATGAAGGAATGTCTCCACAAGGATATTCCAGCAAAGTTTTTCTAGCGGAGACTAACTATAATTGCCTAAAGTCCTTTTGGAAAGGAAAATTGTGCCAGAGATCAATGGAAATGCTCGGCATCCGCTTGACTTTGACTAAAAGAACAAATATGTACCATTAGGCACGAAGCAGTTGAGGAGTGGCTACCTTTAGTGATTGGTGCTTCCAACTGTGAATATGTTTGGCGCCAATCAAGTAGACTTCGGCATCTTTGAGGTAGTCAGAAAACCTTTTCTTTCAATTCACACGACGTGGATAAAAAAAGCAGATGACTTATTAAAATGTTTACTGAGCTGGTTGGAATGTTTGCCCTCTCATACTTAATGTTTAATGAAAGGTGCCACACATACACCTGCCTGATTTTTATTTGATTTACTCCTGCTTATTTCACATGGTTATTTAATGTATCATGGATTGAATAGCACTTCATTAGATACATTCGCTTGGAGCTGCCGAGGGAGGGTGGGGGGGGGGCGGGTGGAATTGGTTCCCGTTGCTCCTGTTTTTTGGGTGCAATGCAGGGGGCAACCAAATTCCGGGCGCAATGTGCTGCGCCTAATCTTCCCCCCCGCCCCCCCCCTCTCCCAACACCACCCCGCGTCCACAACCCGCACCCCCCCACCCCCCGGAAATGTGCTGGCCACCAAATCGGCATCCGATGACTTCTGAGTGCCCGGACTGCTACTACTGGAACTGAAATATTTGTTACATTTTTGAATTACACACCAATAACTACATCATTCGACAGGTAATGAAGCAAAAGTACAAATAAAGATTTTTTTTTTTTAAGAAGGTCGGCAGCATGCCATATGCAGCAGAGTAGTAATATTGCAACAGTAGGAAAGCTAGGGGTAAAAATTCTGCTTCCGCTTTGCCAGTGCACACTGAGCGCATGTGCTTGCAAAATTGATAAATGGAAAAGCACGGGCCGAGAGCCGCCCGATCCCACACTATGGGGATGATCTTCTCAATGGGGAGCTTTTGGAGGCGGGACTCCCACTTGTCGGGTTTTAGTCCCGCCTCCATCAACTTCTGGCCAACCCACGCTATTTTCCCTTGATTGACCTTGTTAAGCCTGCCCAGCGGGCTTAGCAGGCCAATTAAGGAAAGCCGATTACAGAGAACGTCAACGTATGACGTCAAAAAAATTTTGACAGATGAATTGTCATCGTTTAACAGCTCTGTGAAGCTGTCAAACACTGACATTCTCTGTAGTTTGATGAGGTCTTGAATTCAAGACCTCATCAAACCTCTTTCTTTTACAGAAATGAGATGGTTGTTGCATTTGAGAATGCAACGGCCATCTGTCATCTCCAACACGGAGGTGCGAGACTCTCTGCATACCCACCAACTGAAGCCTGCAGGAAGAAACAAAGGTAAGTAAACTTTTTCTAACACTTTCCACTTACCTCAGATACTCACCTCTCCACACTTGCACCCATCACTTACTTTCACAGTGCACTTTTGCACCCCGCAGACCCCCTACTTGCCTCGGTGACCCTGGCGGGGTTCGGAGCCTTCGGGAAGCCCGCACTTGTGTGGGCAAAATGGTGATAATCCTATTTTCTGCCTGTTAACAGGCAGTTAAGTGGCTGTAATCTCTTCCCGCCTCCAAGGAGACGGGACCCGGCGCGGGACGGCTACCCGCCTCCTGGCAAGATGGCATGGAGGTGGGCTGGGGGCGGGTTGGGCACGCGTCCCCAAATTCTGCCATTTTCCCATCAGTCCCGCCTCCATACCCGCCTCCCCAGGGCTGGCAAGATCGCACCTTAGTGCTCCTGCTGCATGCTCAAATTGCAGAAGTGCGATCAACCTATCCTCTTCAACCAAACTAATTCATAGAACCATAGAAATGTACGGCACAGAAGGAGGCCATTCGACCCATCGGGCTGGATTTTGATACTGGGGCGGGTTGGGGTCGTGACATCCGCATTTCATGTTATCCACCCGACTGCAATTGGATGTGGGAGATTGATGCAATTTTCACCTAATTGGGCAATTGAGTTCCAGCATGTGGGAACCCATGACCCAATTAGTGGTTTCAGTCTGAAAGTTGCCTCTGATGTCATCATTGCTGCTGCATTGAAGGTCAGAGACTGCCTGGCCTTTGCTGTGAGTGGACCTGGATGCAAAATTAGCAGCAGCTGAGAGAGAGAGAGAATTTTTTTGCATCCAGGTCCTCTCACAACAAAGGCCTGGCAGTCTCTGAAGACATTCAATGCAGCAGCATCAGAGGTGACTTTCAGACCTAATACTACTACTACCTTCATCACATCTCCGTTGTAATAGTGGACCTGCAGCTGATGGTCAGCTATCCACTTGTGCTCCCGCCAGGTTTCACTGGCGTGTTTCACATCAGGTGTGCTTCACGTCGGAAAAGGGTAATAACTAGCTAAAACGTTTCAAAATGGCATTACAGAGCCAATTTAGGGCTTGTTAAGGGCTTTGGAGGTGGGACGGAGTCGGTAACACCGCACACGATTTAATCAAAATTGCGTGGAGGCGGAATGGAGGTGGGATCAGGTCCGCCCACCACTTTTCACAATTTTAACCCCCCACACGCCTCCAAACCCGCCTCCATGGCCCTATGAAAATCCAGCCCATTGTGTCTGTGCCGGCCAACAAAGAGTTATCCAGCCTAATCCCACTTTCCAGCTCTTGGTCTTTGGCCTTGTAGGTTACGGCACTTCAAGTGCATATCCAAGTACTTTTTAAATGTGGTGAGGGTTTCTGCCTCTACCACCCTTTCAGGCAGTGAGTTCCAGACCTCCACCACCCTCTGGGTGAAAAGAGTTCTCCTCAACTCCCCTCTAACCCTTCTATCAATTACTTTAAATCTATGCCCCTTGGTTATTGACCTCTCTGCTAAGGGAAATAGGTCCTTCCAATCCACTATATCTAGACCCCTCATAATTTTATACACCTCAAATAAGTCTCCCCTCAGCCTCCTCTGTTCCAAAGAAAACAACCCCAGCCTATCCAATCTTTTCTCATAGCGAAAATTTTCCAGTCCTGGCAACATCCTCGTAAATCTCCTCTGTACCCTTTCTAATGCAATCACATCTTTCCTGTAATGTGATGACCAGAACGGCACGCAGTACTCTAGCTGTGGCCTAACTAGTGTTTTATACAGTTCTAGCATAACCTCCCTGCTCTTATATTCTATGCCTTGGCTAATAAAGGAAAGTATCCCGTATGCCTTCTTAACCACCTTATCTACCTGTCCTGCTACCTTCAAGGATCTGTGGACATGCACTCCAAGGTCCCCCTGTTCCTGTTCACTTCTCAGTATCCTACCATTTACCGTGTATTCCCTTGCCTTGTTAGCCCTCCCCAAATGCATTACCTCACACGTCTCTGATTGAATTCCATTTGCCACTTTTCTGCCCACCTGACCAGTCCATTGATATCTTCCTGCAGTCTACAGCTTTCTTCCTCACTATCAACCGCACGGCCAATTTTTGTATCATCTGCAAACTTCTTAATCATGCCCCCTACATTGAAGTCTAAATCATTGCTATATACCACAAAAAGCAGAGGACCCAGTACTGAGCCCTGCAGAACCCCACTGGAAACAGCCTTCCAGTCACAAAAACATCCATTGACAATTACCCTTTGCTTCCTGCCACTGAGCCAATGTTAGATCCAACTTGCCACTTTCATGACCAGTCTGCCATGCGGGACCTTATCAAAAGCCTTGCTAAAACCCATATAGACTACATCAAACGCACTACCCTCATCAACCCTCCTTGTTACCTCCTCAAAAAATTCAATCAAGTTAGTCAGACACGACCTTCCCTTAACAAATCCATGCTGACTGTCCTTGATTAATCAATGCCTTTCTAAATGATGATTCATACTACCCCTCAGAATTTTTTCCAACAATTTTCCCACCACCGAGGTTAGGCTGACTGTCCTGTAATTACTCGGTCTATCCCTTTCTCTCTTTTTACAAAACGCTACGTTAGCAGTCCTCCAGTCCTCTGGCACCACACCTGTAGCCAGAAAAGATTGAAAAATGATGGTCAGAGCCTCCACTATTTCCTCCCTTGCTTCTCTTAATAGCTTGGGATACATTTCATCCGGGTCTGGGGATTTATCTACTTTCAAAGATGCTAAACCCAAGTACACCAGTTCAAGTAAAACTCCTCAATGTGCTGACAAGACAAAACATAACTGAAAAGGACTCTAAATTTGACACCTGCCTGGAAACCCAAATGGATGGTTTCCAGCATGGTAAAGAAATGGTGGATATTTTCAAAAGGTTAGCACATTGAAGAGAATACCTACCATGCCGAAAAGTGAAGTGTCCCATTGAGTCACTCTCTGGTGTGGCAATTGGTTAAGTCTGACCTGCAGAAACCACTCCATATGAGCTGCACCACCCAATTTGGAAGGATGGATGGATGAGGAACATTTCAAAGAAATCAAGTAAATGGGAAAAATATTCTTTTTAAAACACTGGCTCTATCCAAGAGGGAAAAGGTCCATCTATCAATGTCTGCACGAATCATCCAAAGCAGGGTGGAGTCATTCGTTTGGTATAAGTGGTTCAGATTAGGACTAATGTGCACCATCAAATAGTGAAACCCTGAGCCAAGCCAAGGAAATGAAAAAGCATCCCGAACTATCCTGATGCTTTACCCGGGGCAGTGACCTCTAACTTGACATAATTAATCTTATAGTCTGACACAAAGCCATACTGCTGAATACTCTCCTTCACACGAGGGGGCTAGAAATATATAAAAGAGCATTGGTCCCAATGATGTTTTATGCTTGCCCACCTTTCAAATCCCTCGCATGTCCTAGTGTGGCACAAGTTCCAGCACCCATTGGTTGAATGAGCAGGACAAAAACTAAGGGCAATCGAAGACTCGTCTGCCAAGTGCCTCAGAACAATTCAAACTGAGAAGCTACAATCCCATTGGAGACCATTGATGAACTTGGGGCAAGTGTGTATAACATGGGGATGCACTGGGTAAAGCTTTCGCCTTATCCCATGTTTTCTAGCACCTTTCACAAGAAGGACCAGCCTATTCTCTTAAAGTATCTAAAGAGAGAAAGAGGCTTGGTCCATCACATGTTGTTATAGAATCATAGAACAGTACAGCACAGAAGGAGGCCATTCAGCCCATCGAGTTAGATCTTTCGAAGAGCAATCCGGTTAGCTCCACTCCCCCGCTCTTTATCCATATATCCCTGCAATTTGTTCTCCGATTCCCTTTTGAAGGCTACTATTGAATCTGTTTCCACCACCCTATCAGGCAACGCATTCCAAATCCTAACCACTCGTTGCGTAAAAAAGTTTCTCCTCCTGTCGCCTCGGGCTCTATTGCTGTGGAATATAGAATATTGAAAAGCCACTGGACATCATCATAGCAATACTTCTCTCAATTAAAGCATTTTTTCAAAAATACTTATCTAAAATGACCTTATTCAGCTACCTTAAAATGACAGTTGTGCACCTATACTTTTTTGAAAGTCTAGGAATATTGCTGATTATTTCTTATTTCCCTAAATAAGTGTTAAGTAGCACTGGCTTCTATCTCACGTGCCACAGACTTACTCTGAAGAAGCTATTGCCAGAAGGCACTAACGGTTCAACAAAGGCGACCAGTTAAGATTTTTTTTCTTCTAGTATTAGGTAGAACACTGGAAGTTATTTCTTTTTGAAATTCAGTTGTGTTTGGGATCTCTCCAATATGAGTGAACTACTTCATTAACTGCCATTAAATGTCATGTGCGCCGTGAATAGAAAAGGATTGATTTGTTAGCTATGACACTGAAGATTTTGAATGCTAATGTTTTTTCCCCTTTGTTAGTTATGAAGCATTATTGCCTCATGATGTTTTGAATCAGTATCTTGGACCTTCATTGTCTGCAGAGCTATTCATGCACCAAGGTAGGGAAGACCTTGCTTATGTCTCTCCGATTGTGCATTGCTGAAGTGAAGTGTGAATAAATCCTTTGATAGCTGAAAGTGCGAATCTGTCTGCTGATGGTTTATCTTTCACATAAAATATATTTGATTTATGTTCATAACCTTGGTTGTGATCTCTTCACTGTTTCAGTTTTGCTTTAGTAGTTAATTCTTTTGTTTGGAGATACTGTGATTCATATTTCTCTTTGTAGAAACACAACAAATCCACCAAGAGAAACACTTATCAAAGGATTTCAATTGCAAAATAGGTAACTACTATGAGAAAACAGTAGAAATATTAGAGATGACATGAACTAAGGCTAGTGTTCTTATTTAGAACGCCACCAGATCCTGATGGAACATCAGACACAGTAGCAAGGTATCTAGTACTAGGCCCGGGCACTGAAAGAACTTGCATTTATATAGTGCCTTTTACAACCTCAGGACGTCCCAAAGCACTTCACAGCCAATATAGTACAGTCACTGCTGTAATGTAGGGAAATATGGCAGCCAAATTCGCACACAGCAAAACTTAACAAACAGCAATGAGATAAGTGACCAGATAATCTGTTTTAGTGATGTTGGTTGAGGGATAAATGTTGGCCAGGACACCAGGAGAACTAGCCTGCTCTTCAAATTGTGTCAAGGGCAGCGTTTCCTATAAGCTGCACGGCCGCACAGCTCTGTGCCGGTCCCGCGCAGCCCTGGGCCGGCTTTGGCAATGTTAAAGTTCGTGCATGCATGAAACTGTGAATGGGCCACACATCCTCAAAAAAATTACGGGGAACATTGGTCATGGGATCTTTTACATTCACCCAAAAGGACAGGCAGGGCCTCGGTTTAACGTTTCATCTGAAAGGCGGTGTCTCCGACAGGGCAGCACTGGAGTGTCAGCCTAGATTATGTGCTTAAGTCTCTTGAGTGGGGTTTAAACACACAGCCTTCTGACTCAGATCTATGAATGCTACCACTGAACCAAGACAGACACTGGTCAATGAGTTCTGTATACAATACAACACATGACATGACAATAACTGGAACTACAGTATATTCTTAGAGTCTATAATTTTGCATTCCCTAGAAGGCCTTACTCAGATTAGTTGGGCTTTCATGAGACAGTTTACGTACTTCTTGCCTCCTAGTGGACACAGTATGATTGAAGATGTTTCATTTGCTCTGGTGATAACCAGTTGGCCACTGCTGGGTCAGTGATATCACTTCCAACGCATTAATATCCAAACAACAACAACTTGTATTTACTGTATATAGTGCCTTTAACGTAGTAAAATGTCCCAAAGCACTTCACAGGAGTATTGAAAGACAAAAAATTTGACACCGAGCCACATAAGGAGAAATTAGGGCAGGTGACCAAAAGCTTGGTCAAAGAGGTAGGTTTTAAGGAGCGTCTTAAAGGAGGGAAGAGAGGTGGAGAGGTGGAGAGGTTTAGGCAGGGAATTCCAGAGCTTAGGGCCTAGGCAACAGAAGGCACGGCCACCAATGGTTGAGCGATTATAATCAAGGATGCTCAAGAGGGCAGAATTAGAGGAGCACAGATATCTCGGGGGGTTGTGGGGCTGAAGGAGATTACAGAGATAGGGAGGGGCGAGGCCATGGAGGGGTTTGAAAACAAGGATGAGAATTTTGAAATCGAGACGTTGCTTAACCGGGAGCCAAAGTAGGTCATCGAGCACAGGGGTGATGGGTGAACGGGACTTGGTGCGAGTTAGGACACGAGCAGCCGAGTTTTGGATCACCTCAAGTTTACATTGGGTAGAATGTGGGAGGCCAGCCAGGAGTGCATTAGAATAGTCAAGTCTAGAGGTAACAAAGGCATGGATGAGGGTTTCAACAGCGGATGAGCTGAGGCAAGGGTGGAGACGGGCGATGTTGCGGAGGTGGAAATAGGCAGTCTTAGTTATGCTGCAGATATAACCCGGACAACTGGACCTGCTTTGGGTTCAACCCCCATTTTCTTGCAGTAAGTCACTTTATTTCACAGCATATTGGAGCAACGTATCAATGCCAGAGCATCTTAGACAGTAGTATGGTCATGCAGCTTGTGCCATATCATGTTTGTGTTCTGGGTCCAAGTCCAGCCTAGACTGAGGTGATGAAGTTTCCCCTCTCTGTAATTTTCTATTTCAAATGACTTTGCGGCAGTTTTAATCTGTTCATAAGCAGTGCAAATGGAGAACACAACAAAACCGGCCACAGATTGTCACTAAATTAGGTTAGTGCGACATGAAATTGGTTAGTGTGGGAAATAGAAAACATGACACTGGTGTAACATGGGGTGATCGCCTGTGGTTGTGCTTAAGGTACATTAATAGAAGGAGCGTTAATATGCTTTTGTTTCGTGACGCGCCTGATCTAAGAATAGTGGAATGGCACTGGGTGCATAAAGTGGAAAGGCGTTCCTTATCTGGGACTCACGACCATTGCTTTGACGAGCAACAAAGATTTCTCTTAATATCCAAATTTAAAGAAAGGAACTATCCTGACCTTATTCAGTAACCAGCATAGTTATATTTTCTTGGCACCACCATATTGTCCCCTTATCACATTATCGTGGGTTGAACAATTTCATCCTTTCTCTACACATCTTCTGGGATACGCATTACTCTTCTCTGACTCATGGATTAACATCAAAGTGTTCAGTCAGCTGTCTGGTACAGGATGAACTGACTGCGTCAGGAATATATATAATACCTGCCCATAAATGTAAAATGCCAGTTCACTAAGATTGCCCTCTTTTACACTAAGCAGTAATGGTCTGGCTGTGGATTTGCGTAAAAAGCAGCTTGCATTTGATTAAAAAAGTAACACAGTACATCCCAAAACAGCCCTCTTTGGAATGCTGATATATTTTTTAAAATTTGCATTTAGAAACTTCTTTAAAAATAATACGGCAACACGAAAGACACATACAACAATAGACTCAGTTCAGAATGAGAAGCAGATAAAATACAGGAAGGGAACAGGTAAAAACTGGTGAGTTTAACTGCCAGACAGAATGAAGTTACACACTACTTGTTACTTGTTTTGTTATTTACAACACAGCATCATTCATCTTTTTACCCAGTAGTGGTTTTTTTTCTGTCGCTGTCCCGTCTATTTGTAACATTGGCAGATGCTGGCCTCAGAAAACGACAAGTTTTATCATAAAAATCCAACTGGTTCACTAATGCCCCTCATGGCAGAGAACCTGCCACCCCTACACGTGACTCCAGTCCTACATGACTTTGTTGACTCAGAGGGGGCCATTTTCCCAGCCCTGGGGAGGCGGATACCGACCCCGCTTCCAACCCGCCTCCGTGCCATCTTCCCGGGAGGCGGGTCCCCAAGTCGCGCAGGGACCCATCTCCTCGAGGCGGGAAGGGGATTAGAGCCAATTAACAGGTAGTTAACAGGCAGTTTTGAGGCTTTTCCCCATTTTACGCCTGCAATTGAAGGTTTCCCGATGGCTGCGAACCTCGCCAGGATCAGCGAGGCGAGCAGTGGGCCTGCGGGGGTGAGCAGGTCGAAATGTCAGCTGTAGAGGTGAGTGATGGGTGCAAGTCTGGACAGATAAGTATGAGAGGTGAGTGTAAAGTGTTGGAAAAAGTTTCCTTACCTTTGCTTCTTTCTGCAGGCTTCAACCTTTGAGGATCCGGAGGTGCCTCATCTCAACGGCAGAGATGACAGAATGGCTGCTGCATTCTCAGATGCAGCAGCCATCTGCTTTCTGCTGAGGAGAGAGGTCTTGGTGAGCCTTTGTGCAAGGGCTCACCTTAGAACAGAGATTGTCAGTGTTTGACAGCTTCTCAAAGCTATCAAACGCTGACAATTCATCTGTCAAAACATTTTCGACCGATGAAGCGTCATACGCTGACATCATCTGTCACCGACTTTCCCTTAAGGCCAATCAAGGGAAAATAGCGTGGGTTGGTCAGACGTCGCTGGGGGTGGGACTGAAACCCAGAAACCAGAAGTCCCGCCTCCAGCACGTCTCCATTGATAAAATCCAGCCCAACATATCCAGTGATAGCAAGTCAATTGTAAAATCAATCAGTATGAAGAAAAATATTGGACAGGACTACCTAACACCGCAAGGACTGCAGTGGTTCAAGAAGAAGGCTCACCATCACCTTCTCAGGGCCACTACGGAAGAGCAACAAATGTGACATAGCCAGAGTCATCCACATCGCAAGAACAAATAAAGATATGCTTTACACCAGCGCTGTAGTTCTGATGTGAACATACCCTCACAGATCTACAACATATCTCGTCACCTCAGAAAGGTCCAATGGCAGTAATTTCATCTCTCTCCATTTTCATTTCCATTTGAAGTCAATAGAAATGAAAGTGGGGAGAGATATAAAACTATCGTCCGTTTTACACTATCGTCTAAAGTCAAAAGTACCCCCAATGTGTGTAGCACATAGCCAGAATGTGTCACATTTATCTTTATCACATGGCGTCACCCCCAAATTCATTGTGAAGCTTCCATGATTTTGCTGGAGCTCATTGCCAAGTGAGGGCGCAAAGAATGAATGTAAACGGTGAGCTTTTCTTTAAATTTAACTCCGAAAAGATTAGCACGACCCAGTATTTTAGAGAAGGAAAACCAGTTGATGGAAAAAGAAGTGGCATTTTCAGTGGCAATCCATAGTGTGAGGACAAAGTGAAGTTCCCAGTGGGAATATGGAGTGCTCCATGAAACGCGTTGCGCTTGAGATATATGACCTGCACCACAGAATATTTTTCATGTACCAGAGCAGAGTTTGAAGCAGTTACACAAAGTCATTGGTACAGTTTCAGTTCATGATCACAGCAATGGCCTGATAGAACCTGTAGCCATTCTGTCTCTGTCTCCCTGTTCACGTTAATCAGTACCGATATCCTACACTGCCCCGTACTTGCCAGTTGTGCAGAAGCTGGCACATCCAGTGAAACAGATCACTACAGCCTCATACTGCTGTCGTTGACTACATTTAGGGAAATGCAGCAGCCGATTTGTGCACATCAAGGACCCACAAACAGCAACGAGTTAAATAAATCTTAGAATCATAGAATTATACAGCACAGAAAGAGGCCACTCGGCCCATGGTGCCTCTTTGAAAGAGCGATCCAATTAGTCGCACTCCCCCCGCTCTTTCCCCTTAGCCCTGCAAATATCCCCCTTCAAGTATTTCTCCAATTCCCTTTTGAAAGTTATTATTGAATCTGCTTCCACCACCCTTTCAGGCAGTGCATTCCAGATCCTAACAACTCCCTGTCTCAAAAAATGTTTCCTCATGTTGCCTCTGTTTTTTTTTTGCCAATTACCATAGATCTGTGTGCTCCGGTTACAGACCCTTCTGCCACTGGAAACAGTTTCTCCTTCATGATTTTGAACACCTCTATCTGTTTTAGTGATTTGGTTAAGGAAGTCAGTCTTACTGGAATGCGCCAGGGCCTTCTAAGTGTCTAAATTTCCAAGCTTCAGTTATTGATTAAACGGTGGTGTAAGTGATGGTACAACTGTGAACAGTATATAACATGCAACGCCCACAGAACGCAAATGGATACGCAGAAGGAAAATATTGGAAAGAGATGGCATACACAAAGCAACATGCCTGACCGAAGGCAAATCCTGCAGATCACGTGGCAGCCAAAGTCGTTTCTAAGGTTACCAGAAAAGTTTGCTGACGACAAGTGGAGTTCAGCAGAAGACACTGAGCAACCACACCATGTCAGCAAAGCACAGCCAGAGAATGAAGGCCAAACCAAGCCTCACATATCTCAATTAATCCAGCACAGCGTACATATCGTCACCTACTGTAGGCAACCAGTGGCTGATCGTACCACGTTCAATACATTTGTGAAAGTAATGATCTACTTCAGGCTGGTACACGCAATCTTGATATATGCTAATTGATCCTGAACATACCTGCGATTCCCTGAGATGTGTTCCCTGTGAACGCCACTCCCTGCTGGGACTGCCAGTTCAGGAATCAGCCCACAATACATTGATCCACTCCATGTTTTGTTACTGACACCACCAATATAATCAAGGATTCCAGTGACAGAGCAAGGGACTTAATTATGTTTGTTGGATGAATATAGACTGTTGTCCTCAATACTAGAAACTCCTACAGGCACCGTGGAGAAAGTGGCTGATACAAATCTCAAAAGGAAAACTATAAATTTAAAGTTTAAAAAGGCATTCAGTCGCAAGAAATTACAATGTCAAAACATTAGCTTTGGCTAATTGAATCCCAGTTGAGTTATGCAATACAATATTACCATGTAAACCACATAACCTCGTGCTATCGTCAATCTAATTTCACTGAGGTATATATATTGCTTAATCCCACATCTCGCTTGTCCGTCACCCTACATTTGCTCCCCGGCTCCCAACTGTGTGCTTCCTGTTTTGATTTCTTAACAGAACCTATTGGCACTAAAGGCTTTATTTTATTCATTATAAGACCTAAAATGAGCGGGGGAAAAAAGAATTGTTCCGAACTTGCAAGGCTACCTTTGGTGGTGTCAACCAAGGATTCTAAAAAAAAGTCTTCTATCATGAAGTCCATGTACTGTTTTGCCATGCCAACAAAGCTTGCTGACCACAAGTGGAGTTTCATCACTTTACTTATAATGATGGAACTTTAAGTGGTCCATGAGAGTTCGATATGTCACTGAAATAACATCAGGTTGCAGCATGTTATGGATGCTACTAGAAATGCTTTGTAAGTTGTCAGTAATTTATGTAATTCAGAAACGGAGTTATTTGATCTCGATAAAAAAAACTCATAGTGCAGAATCTTACTTCTGTCTCTCTAGCTGCATTGAGGAATGCTGATAACATTCTTCGTAGTTATCCAATGTTGTGTAGGTGCCAGCACCTGGTGAATTCTGTGCTGGCCTACAGCCTGTTGCCTGAGTGGTAATGCATCAATCAGTTTGAATCCTCTTAGAACTTGTGTTAAAGAACTAGTACTCCATTGGCTGTAGAGCACTTTGGGATGTCCTGAGGTGGTGAAAGGCGCTATATAAATGTAAAATTTCTTTCTTTCTTTTTCCCTTTCTTTCTTTTTTGCTTTTTCTTTTTAATTCTCTTCTTTTCTTCCTACAATTCTGTGCGCCGTTTTTAAGAACAAAATAACATAAGAAATAGGAGCAGTAGTAGGCCATTTGGCCCCTCGAGCCTGCTCCGCCATTTAATGAGATCATGGCTGATCTGATCTTGGGCTCAGCTCCATTTCCCTGCCCGCTCCCCATAACCCATCACTCCCTTATTGTTCAAAAATCTGTCTATCTCCACCTTAAATGTATTTAATGACCCAGCCTCCACAGCTCTCTGGGGCAGAGAATTCCACAGATTTACGACCCTCTGATAGAAGAAATTCCTCCTTATCTCAGTTTTAAATGGGCGACCCCTTATTCTGAAACTATGCCCCCTAGTTCTAGATTCCCCCATGAGGGGAAACATCTTCTCTGCATCTACCTTGTCGAGCCCCCTCAATATCTTATATGTTTCAATAAGATCACCTCTCATTCTTCTAAACTCCAATGATTATAGGCCCAACCTGCTCAACCTTTCTTCATAAGTCAACCCCTTCATCCCAGGAATCAACCTCGTGAACCTTCTCTGAACTGCCTCCAATGCAAGTATATCCCTCCTTAAATAAGGAGATGAAAACTGCACGCAGTACTCCAGGTGTGGTCTCACCAATACCCTGTACAGTTGTAGCAGGACTTTCCTACTTTTATACTCCAACCCCTTTGCAATAAAGGCCAACATTCCATTTGCCTTCCTGATTACTTGCTGTACCTGCATGCTAACTTTTTGGGGTGGATTTTCTCAATGGAGAAGAGTTGGAGGCGGGACTGCTGCTTGTCAGGTCTAAGTCCCGCCTCCATCAATTTCTGGCCAACCAGCGGGATTTTCCCCTGATTGACCTTGTTAAACCCGCCCTGCAAGCTCAGCAGGCCAATTAGGGGGAAGTCACTGACAGTGCACGTCAACATCTGACGTGCCATCTGTCAAGACTTCTTGAAAGAAGAAATGTCAGCGTTTGACAGCTCTGTGAAGCTGTCAAACACTGACATTCTGTGTAGTTTGATGAGTTCGCGTGTTCAGGACTCATCAAACCTTTCAACTTTGTAGATTTCAGATGACTGTTGGTTCAGAGGATCCAACAGCCAGTCTGTGAAATCGACAAGGAAGATGTCGGGACTCCCGGTCCAGAGTGGATGAAGGCTGTAGGGAGAAACCAAGGTAAGTGAACATTTTTTAACACTTATCACTCACCTCACATACTTACCACTCCACACTTGCACCCATCACTCACCTCTACATCTTACTTTCAGGTTCCCCTGACCCCGCAGACCTCCTTCACGTCTCCTCCAACCCGGCGGGGTTCTCCGAGGTCGGGAAACCTTCACCTAAAAAGGTAAATTGGGACGAATCCTTTTTTCTGCCTGTTAACTAGCTGTTAACAGGCAGTTAAAAGGATTTAATCCCTTTCCCGCCTTGAGGAGATGGGACCCGAAGCAACACATCTTCCTGCCTCCTGGCAAAAGGGCACGGAGGCGGGATGGGGGCGGGTTTGCCATCCGCCCCCACTTTCTGCTACTTTACCGGCAGTCCCGCCTCCATACCTGCCTCCTCGGGGCTGAGAAAATCCAGCCCTTTGTGTTTCATGCACAAGGACCCCCAGGTCCTCTGTACTGCAGCATTTTGTAATCACTCTCCATTTAAATAATAATTTGCTTTTTTATTTTTCTTACCAAAGTGGATAACCTCACACTTCCCCACATTATACTCCATCTGCCAAATGTTTCCCACTCACTTACCCTGTCTATATCCCTTTGCAAATTCTTTGTGTCCTCTTCACAACTTGCTGTCCCACCTATCTTTGTATCATCAGCAAATTTGGCTACATTACACTCGGTCCCTTCATCCAAGTCATTAATGTAGATTGTAAATAGTTGAGGCCCCAGCACTGATCCCTGTGGCACCCCACTAGTTACCGTTTGCCAACCGGTAAATGACCCATTTATCCCGACTCTGTTTTCTGTTAGTTAGCCAATTTTCTATCCATGCTAATATATTACCCCCAACCTCCTGAGCGCTTATCTTGTGCAGTATCCTTTTATGTGGCACCTTATCGAATGCCTTCTCGAAATCCAAATACACGACATCTACTGGTTCCCCTTTATCCACCCTGCTTGTTACATCCTCAAGGGACTAATTAGTAATCTTGTTGTACGGGGACCCTTGGGTCAGAGCGATCATAACATGATCGATTTCTCACTCGAAATGGAGAGCGAAGAAATTGACTCAGAGACTCAGGTCCTGAATTTAAACAAGGGGAATTATGATGCCATTAGACGGGAACTGAGTAGGTCTGATTGGACAACGTTCCTGGGAGGACTGGAGGTAGATAAACAATGGCAAGCATTTAAAGATAGAATGACAAAATTGCAAAAATTGTTTATACCAATCTGGCATAAAAGGAAATCTAAAAAGGTGACTCAACCGTGGATAACAGGGGAAATTAGAGACAGCATAAAATCCAAAGATAGGGCGTATAAAATAGCCAAAAAACGCGCCAGAGCGGAAGATTGGGAACAGTTTAAGATAGAGCAAAGGAGGGCAAAGGGTTTAATCAAGAAGGGCAAAATAGCTTACGAAAGCAAGCTGGCGGAAAATATAAAAACTAACTCCAAAAGCTTTTATAAGTATATCAAGAGGAAAAGACTGGTGAAAACCAAAGTTGGTCCATTGCAGTCAGATACGGGGGAATATATAATGGGAAATAAGGAAATGGCAGACCAACTAAATGCATACTTTGGGTCAGTCTTTACGAAGGAAGACACAAAAAACCTCCCTGGGATATCGGGAAAAATAGGGACATTGGCAAAGGAGGAACTGACGCAAATCAATATCTCTAAGGATATGGTGTTAAGGAAGCTAAAGGGATTGAAGGCGGACAAATCCCCAGGGCCTGATAACATGCATCCTAGGGTACTGAAGGAGGTGGCCCTAGAGATAGCGGATGCACTAAGCATGATTTTTCAGAATTCATTAGACTCGGGAACAGTGCCCATGGATTGGAGGGTAGCTAACGTTACCCCACTATTCAAAAAGGGGGGTAGGGAAAAAGCAGGTAATTACAGACCTGTAAGCCTTACATCAGTTGTGGGCAAAATGCTGGAGTCCATCATTAAGGATGAAATAGCCGAGCACTTAGCAAATGGGGACAGGATAGGACAGAGTCAACATGGATTTACAAAGGGTAAATCGTGCTTGACTAATCTATTGGAATTTTTTGAGGGAGTAACTGGTAAAATAGATGGGGGAGAGCCAGTAGATGTGGTGTACCTGGACTTCCAAAAGGCCTTCGATAAGGTCCCACATAAAAGATTAGCATGGAAAATTGAAGCTCATGGGATAAAGGGGAAAGTATTGACGTGGATAGAGAACTGGCTGTCAGATAGAAAACAGAGAGTTGGAATAAACGGCTCATTTTCTGAATGGCAGGCAGTAACAAGTGGGGTACCACAGGGATCTGTCCTGGGTCCCCAGCTGTTCACAATTTATATTAATGACCTGGATCAGGGAGTCGAATGCAGCATTTCCAAATTTGCAGACGACACTAAACTAGGAGGGGGGGTGGGCTCAGAGGAGGAGACCAGGAAGCTCCAGAGCGATTTGGACAGACTGGGTGATTGGGCGGATAAATGGCAGATGCACTATAATGTGGACAAGTGCGAAGTTATCCACCTTGGGTGCAGGAACGGGAGGGCAAATTATTATTTAAATGGCAATAAATTGGGAGAGGGGGAAGTACAGAGAGACCTGGGTGTTCTTGTACACCAGTCACTGAAGGCGAGCATGCAGGTGCAACAGGCGGTCAAGAAGGCAAACGGTATGCTGGCCTTCATAGCAAAAGGGTTGGAATACAGGAACAGGGATACCTTGCTGCAGCTGTACAGGGCACTGGTGAGACCACACCTCGAGTACTGTGTACAGTTTTGGTCGCCTCATCTGAGGAAAGATGTTCTTGCCATGGAGGGGGTGCAGCGGCGATTCACCAGGCTGATACCAGGAATGGCGGGATTGACCTATGAGGAGAGACTATGTAGTTTAGGGATGTACACACTGGAGTTTAGAAGATTGAGAGGGGACCTCATAGAAGTGTATAAAATTCTGACAGGTCTAGACAGATTAGATGCAGAAGGAATGTTTCCCTTGGCGGGTGAGAACAGAACTAGAGGACATAATTTAAGGATAAGGGCTAAACCATTTAGGACAGAAATGAGGGGGAATTTCTTCACTCAGAGAGTGGTGAACCTGTGGAACTCATTGCCACAGAGGGCAGTGTACGCCAGCTCATTAAATATATTTAAGAGGGAATTAGATATATTTCTACAGGCAAAAGGGGTTAAGGGTTACGGAGAGAAGGCGGGGACGGGATACTGAATTGAAGGATCAGCCATGATCTCATTAAATGGCGGAGCAGGCTCGAAGGGCCGGATGGCCTACTCCTGCTCCTATCTTCTATGTATCTATGTATGTATGTAACTCCAGCAAATTTGTGAAACATGATTTCCCTTTCATAAAACCATGCTGACTCTGCTTGACTGTATTATGATTTTCTAAATGTCCTGCTACTGCTTCTTTAATAATGAACTCCAGCATTTTCCCAATGACAGATGTTAGGCTAACTGGTCTATAGTTTCCTGCTTTCTGTCTCCCTCCCTTCTTAAATAGGGGCGTTACATTTGCATTTTTCCAATCTGCTGGGACCTCCCCAGAATCCAGGGAATTTTGGTAGATTGCAACCAATGCATCCACTATCTCTGCAGCCACTTCTTTTAAGACCCTAGGATGCAGGCTATCACGTCCAGGGGACTTGTCCACCTTTAGTCCCATTATTTTACTGAGTACTTTTTCTTTAGTGATAGTGATTGTTTTAAGTTCCCCCCTCCCTATAGCCCCTTGATTATGTATTTTTGGGATGGTTTCAGTGTCTTCTACCGTGAAGACTGATACAAAATATTTGTTCAAAGTCTCTGACATTTCCCTGTTCCCCATTATTAATTCCCCATTCTCATCCTCTAAGGGACCAACGTTTATTTTAGCTTCTCTCTTCCTTTTTATATACCTGTAGAAGCTCTTACTATCTGTTTTTATATTTCTTGCTAGTTTACTCTCATAATCCATCTTCTCTCTCTTTATTATTTTTTTAGTCATCCTTTGTTGGTTTTAAAAAATTTCCCAATCCTCTGGCCTTCCACTAATCTTGGCAACATTGTATGCCTTTGTTTTCAATTTGATACCATCCTTTACTTCCTTAGTTAGCCACGGATGGTTCTCCCTTCTCTTAAAGTCTTTCCTTCTCACTGGAATATATTTTTGTTGAGAGTTATGAAATATCTCCTTAAATGTCTGCCATTGCTTATCAACCGTCTTACCCTTTAATCTATTTTCCCAGTCCACTTTAGACAACTCTGTGTTCATACCTTTGTACTTGTCCTTATTTAAGATCAGGACACTGGTTTGAGACCCAACTTTCTCACCCTCCAGTTGAATTTGAAATTCAACCATGCTATGATCAATCTTTCCTAGAGGATCCTTTACTATGAGATCATTTATTAATCCTGTCTCATTACACAGTACCAGATCTAAGATAGCTTGCTCCCTGGTTGGTTCCATAACATATTGTCCTAGGAAACCATCCCAGATACACTCTATGAACTCTTCCTCGAGGCTACCTTGGCCAATTTGATTTGTCCAATCAATATGAAGATTAAAATCGTCCATGATTATTGCTGTACCTTTCTTACAAGCCTCCATTATGTCTTGATTTATACTCTGTCCAACAGTGTAGCTACTGTTAGGGGGCCTATAGACTACGCCCACCAGTGACTTCTTTCCCTTATTATTTCTTATCTCCACCCAAACTGATTCTACATCTTGCTCTTCTGAGCCAATATCATTTCTCACTACTGCACTGATCTCATCCTTTATTAACAGAGCCACCCCACCTCCTTTTCCTTTCTGTCTATCCTTCCGAAATGTCAAATACCCCTGAATATTCAGTTCCCAGCCTTGGTCACCTTGCAACCACGTCTCTGTAATGGCTATCAGATCATACCCATTTATATCTATTTGTGCCGTCAAATCATCTATCTTGTTACGAATGCTGCATGCATTCAGATAAAGAGCTTTTAATTTTGACTTTTTCTATTTTTCCGTGCTTTGACTCCACTTTCTGATGCACTCTTATTTTTATATGTTCTGTCCCTTCCTGTCACACTCTGGTTACCATTACCCCTGTCGCTACCCTGCTCTATTGCCTTCTCCTTTCTCTTTGACTTTTTAAATTCCCGCTCACCTGAACCCTCCCCCCCCACTATTTAGTTTAAAGCCCTATCTACAGCCCTAGTTACTCGATTCGCCAGGACTCTAGTCCCAGCATGGTTCAAGTGAAGCCCGTCCCAACGGAACAGCTCCCTCTTACCCCAGTACTGGTGCCAGTGCCCCATGAATCGAAACCCATTTCTCCCACACCAGTCTTTGAGCCACATGTTCATCTCTCTGATCTTATTGACCCTATACAAATTTGCTCCTGACTCAGGTAGTAATCCAGAGATTATTACCTTTGTGGTTCTGCTTTTTAATTTAGCCCCGAGCTGCTCATACTCCCTCAGCAGAACCTCTTTCTCTGTTCTACCTATTTCATTGGTACCTACATGGACCACGGCAACTGGATCTTTCCCCTCCCACTCCAAGTTCCTCTCCAGCCCAGAGGCGATGTCCTTAACCCTGGCACTGGGCAGGCAACACAGCCTTCGGGACTCACGCTCTCGGCTGCAGAGAACAGTATCTATCCCCCTAACTATACTGTCCCCTACTACATTTCTTTTTACTCCCCCAACTTGAATGGCCCCCTGTACCACGGTGCTGTGGTCAGTTTGCTCATCCTCCCTGCTGTCCCTGCTCTCGTCCACACAGGGAGTAAGAACCTCGTACCTGTTGGACAAGTGCAAGGGTTGAGGCTCCTCCAATGCTATCTTCTGGATCCCCATACCTGCCTCACTCGTAGTCACACCCTCCTGTCCCTGACAACGGACCAAATTTGAATTATTTAACCTAAGGGGTGTGACTGCCTCCTGGAACACAGTGTCCAGGTAACTCTCCTCCTCCCTGATGTATCGCAGTGTCCGAAGCTCGGACTCCAGCTCATCAACTCTCAGCCGAAGTTCCTCGAGCAGCCAACACTTTTGCATTACACATCAGAATATCTACTTTTTGGTCTGCATAACATAGTTACATATTTTATAAAGGAGATACAAGTAGATAGGCACATTATGATGGGCTCTTGGTCAATGTTGCTGCCAATTTTTTTGGGGGGGTGCGCGGCCCCTTGAACGGGCTGTGTGGCCCATTCAAATTATCGCGCATGTGTGTTTTTTTTCCATTTAAAAGCTGGAGAGCGGCCTGCGCGAGACCTCCAGACCTCTGCGCAGCCCCGCAGCTTAACAGGAACAATGCTGTTGGTAGTTTGCTTGGATTGTCATTTAACAGTCAAGTGAAAGGTATAAGTCGGCTACTGCTTACATTAGACTCAGTTATAAGGGCATACATTTTTCAGATTAATACACCCATGGATAACGTATGACTGAAAAAAAAATGTGTTATTAATACCCTCAGAGATCTCTGCGCTCCTCCAATTCTGGCCTCTTGAGCATCCCTGATTTTAATCGTTCCACTATTGGCGGCCGTGCCTTCAGCTGCCAAGGCCCTAAGCTCGGGAATTCCCTCCCTAAACCTCTCCGCCTCTCTACCTCTCTTTCCTCCTTTAAGACACTCCATAAAACCTACCTCTTTAGCCAAGCTTTTGGTTATCTGTCCTAAGATCTCCTGATGTGGTTCAGTGCCAAATTCTGTTTGATAACGCTCCTGTGAAGCGCCTTGGGATATTTTACTACGTTAAAGGTGCTATATAAATACAAGTGTTGCTGTTGTTATATTTCTTGCCTGTCTAAGAATAAAAGAAAATCTTAATACAGCAGTGTAATTTTACTCAGAACATATTAACAGCACAGGCTGATATTCAACAATGTATATATCATCATTACCAAACATGATATAAATATTCAAATCAAATTCTTCTTTTTCTTCCTGCAACCCCTTCCATTCAACTCACTAAACATGTGTTGATTTTTCCATTCAGTTCTAAATTTTAATTTTGTTTTTACTCCAGTGCTACTCAGAGATCTTGGGGGTGAAATTAGCCTTGGATGGTAGCGCTAAATGGGTGATTTTCGGGGGCGATTTTAACCCTACTCGCTCAGCAGAAACCTGGCGGGTGGGCGGTTAAAATCGCCCTGGCTCTTTCCTGTCTGAAAGCCACCATGATCGCAACATCTGCAATTTTAAACTGCTCTCCTGAGCAGGCAGCAAGGACACGCGCCCGGAGCAAACAGGGTCCTTCTTTACATAGGCATGTTGTGGCCCGACGACATCATTGAGACCCGACTGTAATTTTAACTCAAGCCTGAGCGGGGAATCCACCTGGAGTTAAAATTGGGGCTGATTGGTGGGGTGTAAAATGGGTTGCTGATTCGCTATCACGGGTTTTGGTCTACCGCTCGAGACCAATTTCACCCGTATGTTTTCCTCATGCCTATTTGTGAAATATCTTGGAACGTTCTTCGTACTAAAAATGCTATTAAATGCAAGTTGTTGATGATGAATAAAATCACTCTCACACATTTTGAAACTTTCTGCTTCTGGCTAAGAGACAAAAAGCAGAGAGTTGTGGTGAACGGTTGTTTTTCAGGCTGGAGGGAAGTGTATAGTAGGGTCTCCCAGGGGTCAGTCGTGTGACCACTGCACTTTTTGATATATATCAGTGACCTGGACTTGGGTATACAGGGCATAATTTCAAAGTTTGCAGATGACACGAAGCTTGACAATGTAGTAAACAGTAAGGAGGATAATAGCTGACTTCAGGCGGACAGACTGGTGAAATGGGCAGACACATGGCAGATGAAATTGAATGCAGAGAAGTGTGAAGTGATTCATTTTGGAAGGAAAAATTAGGCGAGGCAATATAAATTAAATGGCACAATTTTAAAGGGGGTGCAGGAACAGAGGGCTAGAAATTGGGTATCGCCCCGCTTGGGGCGCTAACTTTTGAAAAGTAGGAAAAGTAGCGCCAGGCGCTAATGATTCTCTCCTGACGGGAAATTCAGCCTTGGCACTCCAAGAGGGAAGTGGAATGTTAAATCAAGCGCTAACCACTTCTCCTAGGGCGCTAAAGTCTGGGAGCGGGGCGGTAGCGGCAGAGCGCTGAACAATTTGGAGCACATCGCTAACGGCATCAGAGGCTGCTTCCCTCGCTTAAAGGGAATGTTCCAGTGATGCTTCACAACCCATTTGTCGGCAGGTCTGCGTTGCAAGGCGACCTGCGCGACTGCCATTACAGCCCCAAACACTCTACAAAGCGGAGGGCTTGGACATCTTGTGGCAATGGAGTGACCAAAAACTTTCAGCAGGAACCAGACTGGTGGAAATATTAAAGGTTGGCCGACCTGAAAACCCTTCCCTTTAAATAGCGCTCCCCCAAGCGGTCAGCCGAGTTGGCAACGACTCCTCTTCCTGCCGTTGTTCACGCCTGGCGACACAGCAGGGGGCGGAAATCAATTTCACATCCGGGACGGTAACGGGGCGCTGCTCACTTGATGACATCACGATCTGCGAGATGCTCGAGGCCCAGGTGGTAAGAGGTAGCGCCAGCGCTAAACCGGAAATGAATTTTGCGGGCGTCGCTGCATTTGCCACGCCCGGTTGCTAACCCCTTAGCGCTCCATTAGCGCCCCCCCCAGGCGCTAACGGAAGGCACTAACCAACCGAATTTCTCCCCCAGAGAGACCTGGGGGTGTACGTTCACAAATCCCTGAAAGTGGCAGGACAAGTTGATAAGGCTGTTAAAAAAAGCTGATGGGATCCTTGGCTTTATAAATAGAGGCACAGGGCTGGATTTTCTCAGCCCCGAGGAGGCGGGCACGGAGGCAGGACTGCCGGTAAATTAGCAGAAAGTGGGGGCGGATGGCAAACCCGCCCCCATCCCGCCTCCATGCCCTTTTGCCAGGAGGCGGGAAGATGTGCTGCTTCGGGTCCCGTCTCTTGGAGGCGGGAAAGGGATTAAATCCTTTTAACTGTCTGTTAACAGGTAGTTAACAGGCAGGAAAAAGGATTAGTACCAATTTTGCCTTCTCAGGTGAAGGCTTCCCGACCTCGGAGAACCCCGCCAGAGTGGAGGAGACGTGAAGGAGGTCTGTGGTGGTCGGAGGCACCTGGAAGTAAGATGTAGAGGTGAGTGATTGGTGCAAGTGTGGAGTGGTAAGTATGTAAGGTGAGTGATAAGTGTTTAAAAATGTTCACTTACCTTGTTTTCTTCCTACAGCCTTCATCCACCCTGGATCAGGAGACCCGACATCCTCATTGTCGATTTCACAGACTGGCTGTTGGATCCTCTGAGCCAACAGCCATCTGAAATCGACAAAGTTGAAAGGTTTGATGAGTCCTGAACACAAGAACTCATCAAACTACAGAGAATGCCAGTGTTTGACAGCTTCATAGAGCTGTCAAACGCTGACATTTCTTCTTTCAAGAGGTCTTGACAGATAGCACGTCAGACGTTGATGTGCTGTCAGTGACTTCCCCCTAATTGGCCTGCTGCGCCCGCAGGGCGGGCTTAACAAGGTCAAACTGGGGGAAATCCCTCTGGTTGGTCAGACAATGATGGAGGCGGGACATTGACATGACAAGCAGCAGTCCCGCCTCCAACTCGTCTCCATTGAGAAAATCCAGCCCATACAGTACAAAAGCAAGGAAGTTATGGTGAACCTTTCGAAATCACTGGTTAGAATATTGTGTCCAACTCTGTGCACCACACTTTAGGAAAGATGTCAAGGCCTTGGAAAGGGTGCAGAGGAGATTTACCAGAATGGTACCAGGGATGAGCGACTTCAGTTAGCTGGAGAGATTAGGGAAGCTGGGATTGTTCTCCTTAAAGCAGAGACGTTTAAATGGAATTTCAATAGAGTTGTTCAAAATTATGAGGGATTTTGTCAGAGTAGACAGGGAGAAACTGTTTCCATGTCAGAGATTATTCACACTGGGAGCTCACTAATTACTTAAATAGACCTAATCTTGGAAGATACAGGATGAGGGGGTGCACAGATTCTATTACCACTCAGGGGCGGTAACCAGAGGACACAGATTTAAGGTAATTGGCAAAAGAACCGGGGGGAAATGAGGACACTTTTTTATGCAGTGAGTTGTTCTGATCTAAAAAACACTGCCTGAAAAGGCGGTGGAAGCAGATTCAGTAGTAACCTACAAAAGAGAATTTGATATATACTTGAAAAGGAGAACTTTGCAGGGCTATAGCAAAAGAGCAGGGGTGTGGGACTAATTGTATAGGCCTTTCAAAGAGCCAGCACAGACACGAAGGACCGAATGGCCTCCTTCTGTGCTGTATGATTTGATGATGACTGCTTTATGTGGGTAGGTGATAAAGTGGAATCGTCTTAGGATATGGGAACCTGCATTGAATGGGGAAAGTGCAGAAAGCAGCTAAATGTCATTCGACATTTGACACCTCGCACAGATCGAAGCTATTTCAATAGCCCACATGCAGGCAGGAGGAGCACACAGCAAACCGCAGAGCCTCGGGCATCACCAGGACACCTGAAAGGTGGGACTTCTAGATGCAACCAAATGTAGGTAAAGTGACCTTCACTTTACCGAGACACGTTCTTTATTCTTCCAGCTCTTGAGATGGTTCATGCGCCCATGTCCCTGAACGTTGGAGGTGAAATTGTAAGATTCATTCATACAAGTTTGAGAATTTGCGATCAGAAAATATGGGGGTGATTTTGCCAATGGGGGCGTGTTGGAGGCGGGACTGCTGCTTGTCGGGTTTCAGTCCCGCCTCCATCGACGTCTGGCCGACCCACGCTATTTTCCCTTGATTGGCCTTGTTAAGCCCGCCCAGCGGGCTCAGCAGGCCAATTAAGGGAAAGCCGGTGACAGAGGACGTCAGCAGCGAATGACGTTTCATCTGACAGATGAATTGTCATCGTTTGACAGCTTTGAGAAGCTGTCAAACACTGACATTCTCTGTTGTTTGGTGAGTTCTTGTACTCAAGACTCATCAAACCTATTTCCTGAACAGAAAGCAGATGGCTGTTGCACCGGAGAATGCAGCAGCCATTCTGTCATCTCTGCCGTGGAGATGCCGGAGCCTCCGGATCCCCAACGATTGAAGCCTGCAGGAAGAAACAAAGGTAAGGAAACTTTTTCTAAGACTTTTCACTCACCTCACACACTTACCTCTTCACACTTGCACCCATCACTCACCTCCACAGCGCACTTTTGGACCCCTCCCACCCCCGCAGACCCACTGCTCACCTCGCTGACCCTGGCGGGGTTTCCCGACATCGGGAAGCCTGCACTTCTGTTGGAAAAATGGGGATAATCCTCTTAACTGCCTGTTAACTACCTGTTAACAGGCAGTTAAGTGGCTGTAATCCCCTTCCCGCCTCGGGGAGGCGGCTCCCGGCGCGGGTCGGGTACCCGCCTCCTGGGAAGAAGGCACGGGGGCGGGTTGGGGGCGGGATGGGTACCCGCCCCCAGATTCTGCCATTTTCCCGGCAGTCCCACCTCCAAACCCGCCTCCACAGGGCTGGCAAAATCGCCCCCTGTAAGTTGTTTATACAACACAATTGTTTTGCAATTCTCGTCTCCTGGCAATTATCTTAAGAGAAGCTATCAGGAATTCCTTTTCATACAGTGCAATGCGATGCAATGCCAGCAGCAGTGGTGGGAGTCATTTAACAAACAATTCCCTCGCACATAGTTGACATATTTTATAAGTAACCTGTTGTACAAAGGTAATTGAAGGACAGATATATAATGTAATGGGAAGAGGGCTGAGACGCAAAACTCCAATCGAAAATCAGAGTACTTCCCCCCCCCCCCCCCCTAGACATCATTGTACAGAAACAGCAGCGCAAGCCATGTAACTCGTACGACATAGTCATTGGTAAATGAGTGAGGTAAAGGCAAAGACAGTGCAATAATGTTTTGAACTTTCACTCCATCAAAAATGACTATGTTACATAGATTGCCCCTTTTACAGTCTTCAGCCTTTTAATCAAATAAGTAATTTCCTGTCATTAAGTGTGCAGTTTACTTTGAACTAACAGAGTTTTATACAGATGGTTTATTATTTTCAATAAAGATAACACTTATATTGTACGGAGGCTTTCCTGCTGACTCAAGGGTACAAATAATAGTCCCATACCCAGCGTTATACAGCGTCATAAGTCATTAAAGCTCACCTTATAGTTGAAGTTTTTGCAACTAGTCTCAGACGTGACAGGTGCTTTTTGTACTGTGGCACCAACTGCGATTGTTGCATTGCAGCTAAAAGATTTCACATATTCCGCAAATTTTAATTAGATTTTAAATCTGTCAAATTGAAAGTGAGATTAAAAAGACTGCATTGTTCTCTGCTTCATAATCACAGAGACCTAATTCGGCCTCACCTCTGTTTCTGGCTTGGCTGTATCGTGATTTTGTACAATGGTGTACGAATCGAAAGGATTTTATTTATTTTTTAAATCCAATTTATTATGTATGTTTTAAACCCTCAATTGCACCATAGCAACCAAGCTGTTGCATTAGATAGTTACAATGCCATTTACTCCAAGGCATGTTGGAACTCTTCTTTGTAAATGACTGATGTGAGTATCCTTTCTATAAAAGTAAAACTCGGTTTTATTCATTGGACAGGTAATTTAATACCTCTTGGCTGTTGACCTGAATCAGGGCCGTCCTAACTAATAAACCCTGGGGGATCACATTCGGATTGGATCATTCTGACCCGAATTGAATGTGATCTCTATGGGACTGAAAGCTTAAACACAGTTCTAGTAACTGGGAAACAACCTACCCCTGTCAGGGTTTACCTTTGTATGAAGCGCACTACATTCTCTGAACGGGTGAAACTAGGTGGCACTATAGTCCTGAGAGGCCGAGTCAATCCTGCCCTGTAGTTGGTGAATAATTATTGCTTACATCTTGTACTGAACCCTTACAGAAATTCTAATCCATCAGAGTAACATTTCAGTATTTGAAAACAGTGTGGTTGTGCTTCAGTTAGTAAATTCCTATCTAGTTAGTGTTTTCATTAGTAAAAATTGGGTTCAAGGAGGTTATTGACCCACCCTGCACATCCCACTTAAATTTTCTCATGCTTAGCTGTCTTAAAATGAGCCACACTAGCATCCCTACGAACATAATACTGCTATGACTCACAGAAGAATTTATGACCTTGATCTAACCAGCTGAAAGCTTCCTTGAGTGTTGCCTTCCAATGTGGGCCTGCCTCATATTTTCAGTGCCATTGGGAGCGATCTCTTATTTTCAAGGAGAGTTTGTTGTGAATCAAAACCGACAGATCCTGCTACCTCCGTACAAAATGGAACCACAGGTAAAAATAATCAGATAAAAACTGGAACTAAAACTACAGGAATTAAATCTAAAATTGAAAAGAAATTAAGTCGCATATGTGACCTTGGATCCATTACTGAAGAATAAGCAGCTTTCGAAGTGTGACACAGTGGATTTTGAATAGTAGCAACTGGATTTAATGAGTCCCCTTCAAACTGCATGTACAATACATGTGAGCAAAGAAGTAGTAAGCATAAAGTGAACAGATTACTCATTTCTAATAGTCCCTTTTTCCATTAGTTTGTTTCTGCCATCTCTCTGAATGTTGCGATGATCCCTTAGGTCCAAAGCTTTGTGCTTTGTAATGCAATGCCTGACCAATGTAAATGTTCGTGACAAAGCTTCCTCCACCATTTAACGGAAAATCATTCCCCTATCAATCAGTGCACAAGTTTGACCAATGGAAATGTTTCCTGCCCGCTCAGATTCTCCTTTCAATAAGTACAGTGCCTGGCAAAACGACTTCAAATTCAATAGAAAGCTAATTCCAATGCTTTCGTGACCTCAGTGATATTGTGCGAGTGTCTGGAGAGGATCAATGAGAATTACAAGTACAGGTGTCAAGATCATTCTAGATGACAGCAAAGTGCATTTACATCTTTCTGCTTCTAAACACATCATTGATGTAGCAGAATGATTAAGGTGTAATTAAAAACTTGAAACAGCATTAGAGGAGTAGAATGGTGGATCAAATTTGATATTCCATTGAGAGAAGGGAGTGCGCAGGATCACAACAGGCGTAGATCATTTTGTGCCTGCCTTAGATATTCTCTTTTGTCCTGTGGTACTTGTCACTCTCATAACTGGTCCTTGCATCTTACATTCAGGAATATGTCGTTACTATCCAATATCTAATCATACAACAGCTTAACTCGGGGGCGTATCAATAGGACCCCTTATGATCTGAATTGGATATCATGGGGTAGATCTTGACTTTGCGCGATAGTGTGAAATGGGTGGTCGTGAATCGGCAGCCTGTTTTACATCTCTCCATTGACTTCAATGGAAATAAAAATCAGGAGAGATGTAAAACAGACTGCCTTTTACAATATCATACAAAGTCAAGAGATACCCCCATGTGTTTTGCATGAGTCCTCACGTGCACTCCTTCAACCTTTCTGACTGAAAAAAACCTTAGTGAGATGAGGCCAGGTACGAATCATGAAGCTGCTTTATTTTACAGACAGCAAGTGAACGGGCAAATTGACAGTTATAATAAAAACACATCTACTTCACTTCATTTCAAATCTCTCCTCATGAATAAGAAAAAAAAACCCTAATAAACCATGGGCTGGATTTTGCCAATGGGGAGCTTTTGGAGGCGGGACTCCCACTTGTTGGGTTTTAGTCCCACCTCCATCGACTTCTGGCCAATCCACGCTATTTTCCCTTGATTGACCTTGTTCAGCCTGCCCAGCGGGCTTAACAGGCCAATTAAGGGGAAGCCAGTTACAGAGAACGTCAGCGTATGACGTTTCATCTGTCAAAAATATTTGACAGATGAATTGTCATCATTTGACAGCTCTGTGAAGCTGTCAAACACTGACATTCTGGGCTGGATTTTGTCAATGGAGGCGACTTGGAGGCGGGACTGCTGCTTGTCGTTTCAATGTCTTGCCTCCATCCTCGCCTGACCATTCAGAGGGATTTTCCCCTGATTGAGCTTGTTAAGCCCGCCCGACGGGCTCAGCAAGCCAATTAGGGAAGAAGTCACTGACAGATCACGTCAACGTCAGACGTGCTATCTGTCAAGACTTCTTGAAAGAAGAAATGACAGCATTTGACAGCTCTGTGAAGCTGTCAAATACTGACATTCTCTTGAGTTTGATTCGTTTTTGTGGTGAGGACTGAAAAAACATTGTGAAAAAGTAAATTTCAGATGTCTGATGGATCGGAGGGTCCATCAGCCATTACCTGAAATTGACAAGGAGGATGTCCGCTCTCCCGATCCAGCACGGCTAAAGGCTACAGAAGTAAAAAAAAGGTAAGTGAACACTTTTTTAAACTTATCACTTGCATACTTACCACTCCATACTTGCACCCATCACTCACCTCTACACCTTACTTCTAGGTGCCTCTGACCGCTGCAGACCTCCTCCATGTCTTCTCCAACCCGGCGGGGTTCTCCGAGGTCGGGAAGCCTTCACCTGTGAAAGTAAAATGGGACTAATCCATTTTTCTGCCTGTTAATTACCTGTTAACAGGCAGTTAAAAGGATTAAATGCCTTTCCCACCTCCAGGAGACGGGACCCGAAGCTGCACAACCTCCCGCCTCCTGGCAAAAGGGCATGGAGGCGGGATGGGGGCGGGTTTGCCATCCGCCCCCACTTTCTGCTACTTTACCGGCAGTCCCGCCTCCATGCCCGCCTCCTCGGGGCTGAGAAAATCCAGCCCTATGCCTCTATTTATAAAGCCAAGGATTCCATAAGCTTTTTTTAACAGCCTTATCAACTTGTCCTGCCACTTTCAGGGATTTGTGAACGTACTCCCCCAGGTCTCTCTGGGGGAGAAATTCGGTTGGTTAGCGCCTTCCGTTAGCGTCTGGGGGGGCGCTAATGGAGCGCTAAGGGGTTAGCGACCGGGCGTGGCAAATGCAGCGACGCCCGCAAAATTCCTTTCCGGTTTAGCGCTGGCGCTACCTCTTACCGCCTGGGCCTCGAGCATCTCGCAGATCGTGATGTCATCAAGTGTGTAGCGCCCCGTTACCGTCCCGGATGTGAAATTTACCACCTCACACGTCTCAAATCCCGCCTCCTCGGGGCTTGGAAAATCGAGCCCTCTATGTTGTTTGATGAGTTCTTGTATTCGAGACTCTTCAAACCTCTTTTGTGAGCAGAAATTAGATGGTTGTTGCATCGGAGAATGCAGCAGCCATCTGTCATCTCTGCCGGTGAGATGCGAGACTCTCTGCATCCCCAACGTTTGAAGCCTGCAGGAAGAAACAAAGGTAAGTAAACATTTTCTATCACTTTCCACTCACCTCACATACAGACCTCTCCACACTTGCACCCATCACTTACGTTCACAGCGCACTTTTGCACCCTTCCGACCCCCGCAGACCCACTGCTCGCCTCGCTGACCCTGGCGGGGTTCGCAGCCTTTGGGAAGCCCGCACTTGTGTGGGTAAAATGGGGACAATCCTCTTATCTGCCTGTTAACTACCTGTTAACTGGCAGTCAAGTGGCTGTAATCCCCTTCCCGCCTCCAAGGAGACGGGACCCGGCACGGGTCGGCTACCCGCCTCCTAGCAAGATGGCATGGAGGCGGGTTGGGGGCGGGATGGTCACCCGCCCCCAGATTCTGCCATTTTCCCGGCAGTCCCGCCTCCATACCCGCCTCCCCATGGCTGGCAAGATCGCGCCCCATGTCACACTATCCCACATTAGTGGGCTAACTTAACTTTCCTGGTTTAGATTACTGGTTCTGACCAACCATGAGCCTAAGATGAGCGAGTTTAACCATTCCTAGGGTGGGCTTCCTTCCTAGATCTAGCTGCACTGGCTGGTTTTATGTGGCTCTGTGTCCTTTTTCTCCCTGTGCTCACAAGTGCCTTTCTGACTTCTTGCTTGTTGAGGGATTTACCAGTAGGCCTGTCCACCAAACTGGCTACCTCTGTGCCGAGTATATTCTCAGCAGATAACCTGTTGCTGGGTACCCATGGTTACTCAAGCGGATGGCCTACTGGTAGTCTGAAGTTAGGTAATGAATTACTTACTGTCCCCAGTCATTGTGGAAAACAATAAAGATAGTTGGCTTATTAACACACCAATCCCCTCTTTGTCTCAGTAGCTGCAGCACACGGTTATAAGGAGAATTCTAAACCTATTTTAATTTAAAACACACCACTTAAATGTAACTCATTGCCAAATCCTTTCTGCGGAAAAGATGGTCAAAGCAATCCCAAAATGTGACAGTGCTGTTGATGGAGCGAATGCACAGGATCACAAGGAGGCAAACTGATTTCTGACTGTGGTACACTGAGAGCTACACAATATAGAAATGTTTTGTGGAAGCTGGCTTTGTACCTGTAATTGGTGAAGCAAAGTGCGTGAATATTGGAATTGCAGGATGAACGCTGAAGGTGTTTGAGTAACTGGTTAATGTTGCCAGCGCAACAGAATGCATTAGGCCTGCGACTGGTTCTGACATTTATCAGTCTGCAATTGGCAAGAACGCAAGCGGAAGAGTAGGAGGAGGAGGAGGATGAAGATGAGGATGAAGATTGCCTATCTCTGCCGCTGCCATCAACAACACCTGCAAGGAAATACAGCTGCCTTGAAGAAATGTGCCAATTTGTGGAAAGAAAAGATAGTGTGGATCTTTCAACGTTCTATTAATCGAACAATTACATCCACTAACCGTTAAGCTGCATTGAAACACAGACCAAGATAACAGACTCTATTGATACAATTACCTCTAGCCAGGCACCAGTACAGGTGTATAAAGAAGTTTTGCTGCTTTTACAGTTTTGGACCTATTTTGAAATGCTCAAACTATTTTGCAGTGTTAAAATACGGAAACTGTGTTAAAAGAGTGGCGATGAAGTTGATTCTAATTAAGAAAGAAAGGGGTAGAAATTAGGTCGCGCCCCATTTGGGGCGCAAATATCGTCTGGACGCAAATATTAGCGCCTGGCGCTAATTATCGGCACTGACTGGAAACTTCACTTTTACCGCCCCGGGAGGTGAGTGGAGCGCTAAAGCAGGCGCTGCACACCTGTCTTAAGGCGCAAAGGCCGAGCAGTGAGGCGCTAACTCAGAGCGCTGGCGAAGCTCATGTAATGTCAGTCAGCAATGGAACACACACACAATGGCACGGGCCAGTTCTTAAAGGGGATGGTTAATCTTGCTTTCCATCCACATCCTGTTCATTGCAGCCTTGAATCTCGGCCTGGAGAGACTTGCACATCAAATGTGCTGGAAAGAACAATGGAGAGTATCAGGCAAAGAGCTCAGAGTGCAGCTCCCACAGTCTCTGCTAAATCGATACAAGGAATGGCAAATCAAAATGAACCTGCAAAGTGCTGCTCAGTACCCAAAACTCCTTCACACAACGTTGAATCTCTCCAGAAGTCTCTCCCTCTCTCTCTCAGAATGCGTAGTTCAAAAATGCCACCAACAATAAAAGACAGGAAGAGGCCCCCTTTAAATAGTGCCCCCCCCAGCCCCACAGCGATTGATAGCGTTCCAGTCTTCTGGTCGTTGGAAGCGCCAGGCGGTAAGGCAGGGGGCGCCACTCAATTTCCGCGCCGGGGCGCCACAAGGGCGTTGCACCATGGAATGACGTCACAATCTGTGCGCGCAGGTGGTTGCAGCGGTAAGTTTTAGCGCCGCCGCACAATGTCAAGTTAAGTTCCCGAGCGGCGCAAACATCGCTGCGCCCGGGCATTAGCGGCTTTGCGCCCCATTAGCGCCCTCTTAAGGCACTAACGGGAGGCGCAACCAACTGAATTTTTACCCCAAAGACTTGCATTTATATAGCACCTTTCACGACCACCGGAGGTCTCAAAGCGCTTTACAGCCAATGAAGTACTTTTGGAGTTTAGTAACTGTTGTAATGTAGGATACACGGCAGCCAATTCGCACACAGCAAGCCCCCACAAACAGCAATGTGATAATGACCAGATAATCTGTTTTTGTTATGTTGATTGAGGGACACCAGGGATAATTCCACTGCTCTTCTTCGAAATAGTGCCATGGGATCTTTTACGTCCACCTGAGAGAGCAGACGAGGCCTCGGTTTAATGTCTCATCCGAAAAACGGCACCTCCGACAGTGCAGCACTCCCTCAGCACTGCACCGGAGTGCTTGGAGATAGTTCTCTGACTTTACTTTCAGTTCTCAATCTTATCAAAATGATTTTTTTTAATCAAACCTCACGTATAGCATTTTTCATGTTAATACAACATACTCTATTTATAAAACTAATAAAACAATGCAAGAATGCATTGAATGGCCTGAATAAGGTCACATGTATTGGTTGGTACAATGTAAGACCAGATTTGTTACTGGTTACAATAAACTTGCAGACCTGTGATGCTGAAGTGTAAATAATATATTTGATTTAGGTCTAAGAAAAATGTAGCAATAATAGCCTATTGTTTATACATGCATTCCATGTTTTAACTCTTTGAGGTTATGGTATTTTCAGCACCATTTAAGCTACTCTGAATAATGAAGCTTCATTAAGCGTTAGTATTAATATATTAGTGTTTTTACGAGGCCTGCAGTCTCTAATTTTGGGAATTATAACATTTATTTTCTATGTCCTCTTGAACTGGAAGAACCTTCAGACGTGCAATCATAGATTTTGCCATTCCATACTTGGGAACATTAGGAACAGGAGTACACTACTCAGCCCCTCGAGCCTGCTCCGCTATTCAATTAGATCACGGCTGATCTATAACTCAACTACATTTTTCCGCCTTTGCTCCATATCCCTTGATACCCTTGCCTAACAAAAATCTATCTATCTCAGTCTTGAAAGCTCCAAATGTCCCAGCATCCACAGCTTTTTGGGGGAGATTTCTATGACCATTTGTGTGAAAAAGTGCTTCCTTGTTTTGTTCCTGAATGGCCGCGTCTAATTTAAGATTATGTCCGCTTGTTCTTCATTTCCCCCAACAGAGGAAATAGTTTCTCTGTATCTACCCTATCAAATCCTTTTAATTTTGATCAGATCACTCCTCAATCTTCTATACTCAAGGAAATACAAGGCAAGTTTATGCAACTTGTCCTCATAATTTAACCCTCTAAGCCCTGGTATCATTTTGAAATTATACTTTGTGTTTGCCTAGAACATTGCTGACATATGTCATGCTAGGGTGAAGTATTAGTTACTACTGATCTGTTGCTGGTAGTGGTGGGATCAATCTGAGTTGACAGTATGGGTATCATATAATATTGAAGCTTATCAGCTCATTGCATTCTTCATAGAATGTACTATTACCAATATGCCAAATAAATCCAGCGACAACAGTACAAATATTTCAGTTGGCCTCCATTTGTGACATTTGCTATGGGGGTAGGGGTTAAATTCCTCCATTTGATAAATTTTAACACAAAAGATTGAATACAAAACAGGATTTTAACGAAAATTAAGAGAAGGAATTCAAACTCCCCCACCATCGGGAGTATGTGCCCAAAAGCCATTCAGAAGAAGGGGTGAATAAAACTGCTATTTGCAAGATCACACACGTTATGCAATCTTTGTTGATAAAATTTTCACTCTGTGGGGTGGACTTTACATAGAATTAGATAGAATTTACAGCACAGAAACAGGCCATTCGGCCCAACTGGTTATGCTCCACACCAGCCTCCTTCCGCACTACTTCATCTAACCCTATCAACACAGCCTTCTATCCCTTTCTCACTGATGTACTTACCCAGCTTCCCCTTAAATGCATCTGTGCTTTTCGCCTCAAGTACTCCCTGTGGGAGCGAGTTCCACATTCTCACCACTCTGAGTAAAGAGGTTTCTCCTGAATTCCTTATGGGATTTATTAGTGACTATCGTATATTTATGACGTCGAGTTTTGAAATCCCCCCACAAGTGGAAACATCTTCCCTACGTCCTCCCTACCAAACCCCTTCATAACTATAAATACCTCAATAAGTCACCCCTGAGTCTTCCCTTGTCCAGAGATAGAGCTTTCGCTCTACTAATTTGAGCTGATGGGCATTACACTTGCTTTGCGCCAGAGACAAAAGAAAGAAAGAAATACTTGCATTTATATAGCGCCTTTCACGACCACCGGACGTCTCAAAGTGCTTTACAGCCAATGAAGTACTTTTTGAAGTGGAGTCACTGTTGTAATGTGGGGAAAGCGGCAGACAATTTGCACACAGCAAGCTCCCACAAACAGCAATGTGATAATGACCAGATAATCTGTTTTTGTTATGTTGGTTAAGGGATAAATATTGGCCCCAGGACACCGGAGATAACTCCCCTGCTCTTCTTTGAAATAGTGCCACGGGATCTTTTACGTCCACCTGAGAGAGCAGACGGGGCCTCGGTTTAACGTCTCATCCGAAAGACGGCACCTCCGACAGTGCAGCGCTCCCTCAGCACTGCACTGGAGTGTCAGCCGAGCTTTATGTGTTCAAGTCCCTGGAGTGGGACTATGAACCCACAATCTTTTGACTCAGAGGCGAGTGTGCTACCCACTGAGCCACAGCTGACAAAAGAGCTCTCAAAGCATTGAATGGGTAAATTTTTTAACAGATTGAACAGTGGGCAGACTTTGCATTGGTAGTCACCTAAACCACAGTTGCCATGCGGCTTTACGGCATCCAGCTTCACGAGCCAAGGTATTATTTGCTTTTTTAGTACGTAAGTTGCCACATCATCTTTGTTCCATTGTCACCTTCACTACATTCCATTCTCCACAAACAGAGGTGAACTGGTTTCACTTTTAGTCCACAGGACATGGAAAAACTTAACAGTGCGGGAGAACGAATAACAACCTTTTGTATTTTGCCACACTCAGAGTTAAATCATAACGTCAGAGCTGTACTTAGAACTCTGAACTGCATATAACCCATTCAAGGGGTGACCTGGCAGTGCTTGATGTTCCATTTCTGAGTCTGCCGTTGCTCATCTTGATCTTGACCAGCCCAATACCTTACCCCCTCTTCCCTTAATGTGCCAAAAATAATGTTTAACTCCTTCGAATATTTCAAGTGGGAGGAAATGGCCACATATTTGGTTAACAGCAATGTCGTGCCCCTTGAGCTGATAGAATGAGTACTATTACCTATCCAACACCATTTTGTTCATATTTAAGCACAATTAAAAAAACATTTTCCCTTCAGGTTTAAACAATCTGTTAAAAAGGGCAAGTATTTATTTTAAAAAAGTAGAGGAAAAGTGGCAAAAGACTATCGTGGGAGCACCATCACCACATAGGCTGCAGCAGTTCAAGAAGGCAGCCCACCATCACCTTCTCAGGGCAACTAGGGGAATGGCTTAGATCTAATGTTAAGAAGATGTCCCCTTGTTCTTGATTCCCCCGCCAGAGGAAATAGTTTCTCTGTATCTATGCTATCAGACCTTTTTAACATTTTAAACACCTCGATCAGATCACAACTTAATCTCCTATACTCAAGAGAAAGCAAGCCAAATTTTTTGCAACCGGTCCTCATAGTTAAACCCACTAAGCCCCAGTGTCATTCTGCTGAATCACATGCATTGAGAAATGAATTGCCTTGATGATTTGTTTACTTAAAAATCTTTCAGGTGAGACATTAAACCGAGGCCCCGTCTGCCCTTTCAGGTGGAAGTAAAAGATTCCATGGCACCATTTCGAAGAAGATCAGGTGAGTGCTCCCCAGAGTCTTGACCAATATTTATCCCTCAACCAAAATTACTAAAAAAAACAGATTACCTTGTCGTTATCACATTGCTGTTTGTGGGAGCTTGCTGTGCGCAAATTGTCTGCCGTGTTTCCTACATTACAACAGTGAATACATTTCAAAGTATTTCATTGGCTATAAAATGATTTGAGACATCCGGAGGTCGTAAAAGGCACTTATAATTGCAAGTTCTTTCTTTCTAATGTAGGATAGATAAAGTAAAGTATTCACGTTTTAGCCCCACTTCTAATAGATTGTAATGCCTCCGATGCATTACCACTTGTGCATAAAGGCTTGTCTGTGAACTTCCAATTCTGCTACCTACTGTTCCATTGGTATAATTCCCCCTGGCCCAGAGCTTACAACATACACTTGCAAAGTTTAAAAAAGAAATATAAGGGTCATGTAAGTCTTTAAAGTTTTCATCACATCTGTTTAGCATCACTGCACTATTTGTCCTGATGAACTTACTGTAAATCTTTTTTTAAAACTATAGTAGTACTTATGGACTAAGTCCAACAATAATAAAAGATTCAATTGTTTCACTACATACAACCTAGATGCTTCTATTTGCCACATGATTCGAACAGTATTCTTGTGTAAACAATACCCCAGTGATAAAGTGATGCGATTCCCTTCCCCTCCCCTCTCTCCTTGCTGAAAGTGCTGCATTGCTGGTGCTTGACGCATATCTTAAAATCGGCCTGTGAACCAAATGCTTAACATACTGCATCAGCACGAGCGCAATCGTCTTTTTCCTTTTAAACTGTGCAGAGTACTGGCTGACTGAGCTAGCCAGTGGTTCTCACATTCTGCGGTTACTTGCACCAGGCGCTATTGAACAGTCACCCGATGGTGTGACGAGGCAGCGCCGTCAAACGTGTTGTGCTGTTTGTCACAGACGCCCAAGATCAACACAAAATGCTGGAAATACTCAGCAGGTCAGGCAGCATCTGCGGAGAGAGAAACAGAGTGAACGTTTCAGGTCGATGACCTTTCGTCAGAACTAGAAAAAGAGATAGAACAGGTTTTAAGCAAGTGCAGGGGCAGGGAAAGAGTTCTTTCCTCCTCTCTCCCCTTTCCCTGCTTCTGCGCTTGCTTAAAACAACAACAACAACAAGTTGTATTTATATAGCGCCTTTAACGTAGTAAAACGTCCCAAGGTGCTTCACAGGAGTTATTATAAGACAGAAAATTGACACCGAGCCACATAAGAAATATGGGCAGGTGCTTGGTCAAAGAGGTAGGTTTTAAGGAGCGTCTTAAAGGAGGAAAGCGAGGGAGCGAGGCGGAGAGGTTTAGGCAGGGAATTCCAGAGCTTAGGGCCTAGGCAACAGAAGGCACGGCCACCAATGGTTGAGCGATTATAATCAGGGATGCTCAAGAGGCCAGAATTAGAGGAGCGCAGATATCTCGGGGGGTTGTGGGGCTGAAGGAGATTACAGAGATAGGGAGGGGCGAGGGCCAGGGAGGGATTTGAAAACAAGGATGAGAATTTTGAAATTGAGGCGTTGCTTAACCGGGAGCCAATGTAGGTCAGCGAGCACAGGGGAGATGGGCGAACGGGACTTGGTGCGAGTTAGAACACGGGCAGCCGAGTTTTGGATTACCTCAGGTTTACATAGGGTAGAATGTGGGAGGCCAGCCAGGAGTGTGTTGGAATAGTCAAGTTTAAAGGTAACAATGGCATGGATGAGGGTTTCAGCAGCAGATGAGCTGATGCAGGGCTGGAGACATGCAATGTTACGAAGGTGGAAATATTGTTGTAAGTTGCAGAGTACAACAACAACTTTCATTTATGTAGCACCTTTCACGTAATAAAACATCCCAAGGCGCTTCACAGGCGTGTTGTCAGACAAAATTGGACACTGAGTCACACAGGCTGGATTTTGCCAGCCGAGACAAGTTGGGGGCGGGACTGCTGCCTTCCGGGTTCTAGTCCCGCCGCCTTCCGGGTTCTAGTCCCGCCGCCTTCCGGGTTCTAGTCCCGCCGCCAGTGACGTCTGACGAACCAATGCTATTTTACCTTGATTGGTCTTGTTAAGCCCGCCCTGTGGGCTTACCGGCCAATTAAGGGAAAGCTGGTGACAGATGACGTCAGCGTATGACGTTTCATCTGTCGAAAAATTTTTGACAGATGAATTGTCAGCGTTTGACAGCTTTGAGAAGCTGTCAAACACTGACAATCTCTGTTCTAAGGTGAGCCCTTGCACACAGGCTCACCAGGACCTCTCTCCTCAGCAGAAAGCAGATGGCTGCTGCATCTGAGAATGCAGCAGCCATTCTGTCATCTCTGCCGTTGAGATGAGGGACCTTCAGATCCTCAAAGGTTGAAGCCTGCAGGAAGAAGCAAAGGGAAGGAAACTTTTTCCAACACTTTACACTCACCTCTCATACTTACCTGTCCAGACTTGCACCCATCACTCACCTCTACAGCTGACATTTTGACCCGCTCACCCCCGCAGACCCACTGCTCGCCTCGCTGACCCTGGCGAGGTTCACAGCCGTCGGGAAGCCCACAATTGCAGGCGTAAAATGGGGAAAAGCCTCAAAACCGCCTGTTAACAGACAGTTAATTAGCTCTAATCCCCTTCCTGCCTCGAGGAGACGGATCCCTGCGCGACTCGGGGACCCGCCTCCCGGGAAGATGGCACGGAGACGGGTTGGGAGCGGGGTCGGTACCCACTCCCAGTTTCTGCCATTTTCCCGGCAGTCCCGCCTCCAAACCCACCTCCCCAGGGCTGGGAAAATTCCCCCCAAGAAGATATTATGACAGATGATCAAAAGCTTGGTCAAAGAGGTAAATTTTAAGGAGAATCTAGAAGGAAGAGAGGTAGAGAGGCGGAGAGGTTTAGGGAAGGAATTCCAGACCTTAGGGCCGAGGCAGCTGAAGGCAAGGCTGCAGAGTACCAGAGCTCAGTCATTTACCTTGAACAAGTCACTGCAATAATTGTTCACTAACAATGTTTTCTACTTTCCCCACTGATTACAGTTGAATTATCAACATAAACTGCAGTGGCTCAGTTCCAGGTTGGTTCAGATCAGACTATCCTGAAGCAAATTTTCAGCCTGACAGTATTCTTTTTCATCCTAATGTTTACGCGTACAGGCTACACCAACTCTATCTTCAAGGCACTGTAAAAGCCTTTTTTACGGCTGTACTTTTTCATCTTTACATCGAGTGCCAGAAAGTATTGATGGAAGAAGACCTCTTAAATGTGTAAGTGTATGCACGAGTATATCTCTGTCCTCTGCAGCGCAAAGTGTTTACACATGCTGCAGAATTTGGTGTAAACGTTTTACTCCGTGTAAACCAGCCGTGGTAAAATATAGCTGGGCAAAGTGGGTGTGGGATACCTGTGCGCATTTTACGTGCAGCTAGACGAAGCTGACACTGAAATATGGTGAACATGTAAACACGTTAATAGATGCCGCCAGTTGCACTGAAGTGAAAGGCGGCCACTTGTCCAGCCTGCCTCGTCATGGTCAGCAGCAGGACTCATGCTGCGGCCACGGGTCGGGAAGTGTTAACCTGACATGGAAGGAACTTCTGGCTGACGTAGCGGCTGCTTTTTTTTTTAATCTAAAGGGCAGAAGAATTGATCATACTCACTTGCCGAATTACACCACAGTGCAAACAGTTCGAAATGGTGGCACCATTACTCAGAAGCCGTTCTGCTATCCTGAGAACTGCTGACTCTGTTGTCTCTCAGCGTGACAGAGTTAGCGCTGATAGTGTATTCAGTAATAATTTATCTGCGCTGGGTTCTTTGACGTGATAATGTAAAGTGCAATACAATTTCCAAGTGCAAATTGCATGCACCATCCAGGACACTTACTTGCCAAGAGTATGCTGCTAAAATAATGCAGTGTTACAAACTAAATGTCACAACTATATTTGTACTCCTGGACCTGAAGGCATCTTCATTAGTAACTGCATAGTAAAAGCATACAGTTACTGCTGAGTTAGTAACTCTCGATATTCAGATATACTGCTTTGTAATTTAGCTCCTGCAAGTTAAGTCATCCAACTTATTGCTGTAACAAGTATGTATGAGTCATTTGTCTTGTACAAGTTAATGTGGCTTACTGTCAGCCAGTGGCTCAGTTGGTAGCACCCTTGCCTCTAGGGTTATGAAGGTTGTTGGTTCAAGTCCCGACTCCAGCGACTTAAGCACAAAAATCTAGGCTAACACTCCAGTGCAGTACTGAGGAAGTGCTACGCTGTCAGAGGTGCTGTCTTTCAGATGAGACACTAAACCGAGGCCCTGTCTGCTCTCTCAGATGGATGTAAACGATCCCATGGCACTACTTTGAAGAGGAGCAATGGACTTATCCCTGGTCAATATTTATCCCTCAATCAGCATCACTAAAAAACAGATTATCTGGTCATTGTCACATTGTTGTTTGCGGGAGTTTGCTGTGTGCAAATTGGCTGCTGCATTTCCTCCATTACAGCAGTGACTACACTTTAAAAAGCATTTCATTGGCTATAAAGTGCTTTGGGATGTCCTGAGGTTGTGAAAGGTGCTATATAAATGCAAGTCTTTCTTTTATAATACTCTGTTAGAAAAGGGGGACATTATAGTAACTGGGGGACACTCGTAAAACCAACCAGGTTTCTTTGAGCCTGATTGGTCTGTTTCATTGAGGCAAAATAGGAAGCTGAAAGATATAAATCTTGTGGGGTGGGGTGGGGTGGGGTGGGGGGGGAGGTGCAGGAAAATAACAACATCTGTAACAGAGAAGCATCTAAAGAATTGGGTAACTAGTGACTTTGGGAAGGCGGAGGTAAGGCTGGCTATTTAGGCTTGAGTTAGCTCCAGGACAATATGTATGGTGGTGTAAAATTGGAACCCAGTTGATCCTCTGTGACAGATCCGTTATCTGAGCTATGCCAGTACGTGGTAGTTCAGGGCACCGTTGAGAGGTCAGTCAGCCTGGCAGACCTGAGACGAGAGATTTTACCCATTTGACCCCAGATAACTCTGCAAGCCAGTGCCCAACTGGATAAGGCAGACCCAGCACAATAGGTAGTGGGAAGCCTACCAGTACTCTGTACTGGAAAGCTACATGCTATTAGCTGGTTAAACTAACAAACAGTATCCTTTGACACACTTGGGAGTACCTAAGCCACAGCTTTTGCAAACCTGCACTATTAAGTGTTTTGGACTTGGGTAAGTGTGGTATATTCCTATAAACAGAAACTTAAGTTGTTTATTTTTAATAGTTTACTTTGGAGACTCCTTCCTGAATGTTTGTCTGGGGCCGATACATCCTGCTGGATGGGCATCACTGGGGTGGTCTGGCTCTCCTCTGGTATTGACTGACTAATCTGGTTTCCCTTACTGCCTCCTACTGCTGATCATCCCCCAATGTGTATATCGTGTAAAGTGGGATTCCCATTGGGGGAAGCTCAATTTCGCAGCCTTCAGATACTTCCTAATTCCCCTTCAGTAGAAGCCGTCTCCATTGGTGAAGGCTTCCTGAATAAAATGGTGGAAACATTTTGCAGGTCCCTACAGGCAGTCCCCGGAAGTTGCCAAAGCCTGGAGAAGCAATCTCGCCTTCCCTTTAAACAGCCACTTCCACCTTGATGAGCAGGTCCTGGCTTGGGCGGCTTAAAGGATGCCTAAAATAAAAGAACATTGCAGGAAAACTTCAAATAATGGAATCTGTCTTCTTAAAATGGGCTGAAATGGTATTTTTAGTATACTGCCGGTAAGTGCTTGCTGCTGAATTGAACCCACCTTGTAAACCATCAAGTGACGGGTAAAAGCATTGAAAGTATATTTATTGCCAGTGCAATTTTCCCTTAATTGGTCCATCGCTTGATCTTATCTCCTGTGTCCCTTTGATGAATCATCATTGTGCAGGAGTTTGCTGGAACTACATCACTATAGAACAAAAATAATGTATAAGTGTCTGAAAAGTTTGGAGTAAAAGGTAGGGAGGAGCCATGAAAATTGGGGTTTACCACTCTAAAACGGAACCCAAAGCCTGAGACTCGTAAACTACCAAAGAATATGAATGGATTCTTCCATTCACACTCCAGCTCCTCACTCCTCCAGTAGATTGCAGGGATCTGATGCCCTCGTCATTGAACACTAAAAGAATAAAGCGGTCTATCCTCACTCAGCTAGCAGGGACTAGGCGCACGCCAACCGTCGGGGGTCATTTTGACTTTGTGCGATGGCGTAAAACAACAACAACAACTTGTATTTTTATAGCGCCTTTAACATGGCAAAACGCCCCAAGGCGTTTCACAGGAGCGTCATCGAACAGAATTTGACACCGAGCCACAGAAGGCGATATTAAAGAAAGAAAGACTTGCATTTCTATAGCGCCTTTCACGACCACCGGATGTTCCAAAGGCGCTTTATAGCCAATGAAGTACCTTTTTTTTTGAAGTGGAGTCACTGCTGTAATGTGGGAAATGCGGTAGTCAATTTGCGCACAGCAAGCTCCCACAAACAGCAATGTGATAATGACCAGGTAATCTGTTATAGTGATGTTGATTGAGGGATAAATATTGGCAAGGACACCGGGGTTAACTCCCCTGCTCTTCTTCAGAATAGTGCCATAGGACCTTTTATGTCCACCTGAGAGGGCAGACAGGGCCTCAATTTAACATCTCATCTGCAAGACAACACCTCCGACAGTGCAGCACTGGAGTGTCAGCCTAGATTTTTGTGCTCAAGTCTCTTAGCGTGGGACCTGAACCCACACCCTTCTGACTCAGAGGTAAGGGTGCTACCAACTGAGCCATGGCTGATATTGCAGGAGTTTGCACATTAGGGCAGATGAGGTAGGTTTTAAGCAGCGTCTTAAAGGAGGAAAGAGAGGTAGAGAGGCGGAGAGGTTTAGGGAGAAAATTCCAGCACTTAGAGCCTTGGCAGCTAAAGGCACGACCACCAACGGTGGAGCAATTAAAATCGGGGATGCTCAAGAGGCCAGAATTGGAGGAGCGCAGATATCATGGAGGGTTGTGGGGCTGGAGGAGATTACAAAGATAGGGAGGGGAGAGGTCATGGAGGGATTTGAAAACAAGGATGCGGATTTAAAAATCGACGTGTTGCTTAACTGGGAGCCAATGTAAGTCAGTAAAACAGGTGATAGCGAATCGGCAGCCCGTTGTACAGCTCTCCCGATTTTTATTTCCATTTAAGTCAAAATTATCCCCATATTGTTTAGCCTGAGCAAACCATCACCAGTAATAAGGAACTCTGTTGAATTAAGAATAGCAGGCTAATTGAAGACCTCTTCATGCAGACCATTCTCAATTGACCTGTGCATCCTCAGGTTCAGTTATACAGGGCCTTGGTGAGACCACACCTGGAGTACTGTGTGCAGTTTTGGTCTCCTTACCTAAGAAAGGATATACTTGCCATAGAGGGAGTGCAGCGCAGGTTCACCAGACTGATTCCTGGGATGGCAGGACTGTCGTATGAGGAGAGATTGGGTCGACTAGGCCTGTATTCACTAGAGTTTAGAAGAATGAGAGGGGATCTCATTGAAACGTATAAAATTCTGACAGGGCTAGACAGACTGGATGCAGGGAGGATGTTTCCTCTGTCTGGGGGGGTCTAGAACGAGGGGTCACAGTCTCAGGATACGGGGTAGGACATTTAGGACTGAGATGAGGAGAAATTTCTTCACTCAGAGGGTGGTGAACCTGTGGAATTCTCTACCACAGAAGGCTGTGGAGGCCAAGTCACTGAATATATTTAAGAAGGAGATAGATAGATTTCTAGACGCAAAAGGCATCAAGGGGCATGGGGAGAGAGCGGGAATATGGTATTGAGATAGAGAATCAGCCATGATCATATTGAATGGCGGAGCAGGCTCGAAGGGCCGAATGGCCTACTCCTGCTCCTATTTTTCTAGGTTTCTATGTTCCTGTAGAGTTCAGGCAATCGTTCCTTATTACTTAACCCGCTCTCATTTTTAAACCACTCATTCAATAAATTCCCATTCCATACTTCCTTTTGGTGATTGGCATTGTTAAAATTCATCTGTGACAATGGTGAGGTTCTTATGAAGTAACAAGCAATAAAAATTGCATCCTTAATTTATTTTATCTTTATAAAATGAAATCTGCCTAGCAAATAATTGTACATGGACCTGTGAGCACAGTAGTATGGGTAGTCAAAGGCATAAAGCAGAAGTAAGGGTGATAAATGCCTTGCATTGGACGCATTGTTGGAACTGATGCCATATACTGTATATGGCATAAAGTATAGCTTGGTTCTAGCTTTCGGGTGCCAAGTTTACCCTGCTTTTAATAACACTGAAAGATCACATAGCAAAAACGTTGGCTGGTATGCAAATCCCTCTTTTAGATTTTGTTCTTAACCCTTTGAGGACTGCAGTCTAGGCAAACTTTATTTGTATCCACTCTCCATAAACCTGAGCTCATTCAAAACTCTGCAGCCCGTATCCTAACTCGCACCAAGTCCCGTTCATCCATCACCCCCTCTGGTGGCTGACCTACATTGGCTCCGGGCCAACCAACGCCTATAATTTAAAATTCTCATCCTGGTGTTCCAATCCCTCCATGGCCTTCACCCTTCCCTATTTCTGTAACCCCCCTCCAGTTCTACAACCCTTCTGGAGCTCTACGTTCCTTGAATTATGGCCACTTGTGCATCTCCGACTTCCTTTGCGCCATCATTGACAGCCGTGCCTTTAGCTGCCAAGACCCTAAGCTCTGAAATTCCACCCGGAAGCCTCTCTACCTATCTCCCCTCCTTTAAGACATTCCTTAAAACTTACAGTGTCAGCTGCGGTTCAATTGGTGATACCCTGGCCTCTGAATCATGAAGGTTGTGGGTTCAAGTCCCACTCCAGAGACTTGAGCACAAAAATCTTGGCTGACACCCCAGTGCAGTGCTGAGGGAGCGCTGCACTGTCGGAGGTGCCGTCTTTCAGATGAGACGTTAAACTGATGCCCCATCTACTCTCTCAAGTGGACATGAAAGATCCCATGGCACTATTTTGAATAAGAGCAGGGGAGTTATCCCTGGTGTTTTGGCCAATATTTATCCCTCAATCAACATCACTAAGACAGATTATCTGGTCATTATCACATTGTTGTTTGTGGGAGCTTGCTGTGCGCAAAATTGGCTGCTGCGTTTCCCACATTGCAACAGTGACTCCACTTCAAAAATACTTCATTGGCTGTAAAGCGCTTTGGGACGTCCGGTAGTCATGAAAGGCGCTATATAAATGCAAGTCTTTTTTTCTACCTCTTTGACCGAGATCACCTGTCCTAATGTCTCCTTTTTTGGCTTGGTATAATTTTTTTGTTTAATAACGCTCCTGTGAAACGCCTTGGGACGTTTTATTATATTACAAGAGCTATAGAAATGCAAGTTTTTGTTGTATTATTTCCTTCTAAACTAATGGCAATACGAGGCGTGAAAGGAATGCTGATAATGCTGATAGTGTTTAAGGAGCTCGTTTAAAGCATTTCTCCTGTCCTTTCACTCTGTCATTAAGGAATTTTGCTGAAGTGAAGAATGGCCTTACACAGTGCAGGAAATTTAAGAGGACATTTGCTCCAAGGTATGCGTCCCCTGGCCCATGGACATTGTGATCCACGATGGGACTGGTGGGCAGCCTGTTCCCAAGTCATCAGCAATGCTTTGCAGGACACACTTAGAGACAGCCTGGTGAAAACGTCCGATCTGTTTCCCTCTCTTGTCCTCTTCCTTGCAGGCACGTCTGTCATTAGGAATTCAGCTGTAAGTTTGTATATTTGTACTTCTTCAGTATGGTAGCATAGTGGTTATGTTACTGGACTAGTAACTCCAAGTAGGCCTGGATTAATGATCCAGCTAGACGTGAGTTCAAATCCCACCACAGGCAGCTGGGGAATTTAAATTCAATTAATTAAATTAATCTGGATTAAAAAGCTAGTATCATTGTCGTAAAAACCCATCTGGTTCACCAATGTCCTTTAGGGAAGGAAATCTGCCATCCTTACCCGGTCTGGCCTATATGTGACTCCAGATCCACAGCAATGTGGTTGACTCTTAACTATCCCTCTGCGGTTCAAAAAGGTGACTCAAACCACCTTCTCGAGGGCAATTAGGGATGGGCAATAAATGCCGGCCTTGCCAGCGACACCCACATCCCATGAACGAATTTTTTAAAAAGTCATTTTTCCGCTAACCTGTTGATTTTGAGCTAATGGTATTAAGAAAGAAAGACCTTGCATGTATACAGCGCCTTTCACGACCTCAGGACGCCCCAAAGCGCTTTCCAGCCAATGACGTACTTTCGAAGTGTAGTCACTGTTGTAATGTAGGAAACGTGGCAGCCAATTTGCGCACAGCAAGCTCCCACAGACAGCAACGAGATAATGACCAGTGATTAGCAGCATAGAGTTGAGGGAGAGGTTGGTGCTTCACTGTCAAATCTCGGAATTCTTGATAATGCATCACTCCCCCCCACCTCTCCCGCTGCGCGCCCCCCCCCCCCAAGGCAGCCCAACACAAAATTCCCACGGCATCGGTCCTGGGGAATGCTGGGTGGGGGAGATTCAAATGTGGCCTACATTCTGACCACCTGATGATGCACAAATTATATTTAGGGAATAGACCAACTCGACTCAAATTTAACCTTGGAACACCATTTCAATTCTGTAGGACATTCCAAGAGTACTGCAACTTAAAAATGTTTGCATATTTCTTTAATTCTATACGGTAATATTCACAAGCGGAAATTTACTGGACACAATGTCTTGCAGATGTCAAATGATCACGGCGTGAATGCTTCATAAACTGATAGACACTTTCAATACTCAAGAGGGTTAAAAAGCTTAGATTAAAAAAGGCCTTTTAAGCTGTGCCATTTCATGGTTACTTGACAGAAATTATGCCCAAATGATGTAGCTTCATATTGATGATCGCTGAATATGTAAATCTGCCTTTGTAATGTGGCTAAGGTTTATTTTCATTTTCACTAAGATAAACCTAGTTCATTTTAAACAAGACTGAAATGAATTGCCAAGTGGATGCAGCAGTAATATACTCCAGAGGCTATAATGCTTTGTTCTCCATACAGTGAGTGGTGCTGTGTCAAGAAGCATATGCTGTCTTGAATACTTGTCGGGTTGAAGGTAGTGAAAAGTAATTTGGCCCACATACGGTTTATTTATTTTAGGCTAGCGCAAAGACCAGTGACCACAGATTTCTCCACGAGTAGGAAATACTTGCACTCGGGGCTAATCTTTTGGCAAAGTTAACATGCTGGTGATCGAAATAGGATTATTACTAAAGAGGAATTCAGCTAAGGCAAAGTCCTAAATTGGCCTGCTTTTTGCACAGATTACTGTAGAGTGTTCTGTCTCCCCAGTCCAGCAATCACGATAGCCCATTGCATTGGTTTACCTCAATAGATGCAGGCAAGGCTTTGCTCCTTTCTTGGCTCTATGTCCATTTCTTCTGGGATAAATGTAAAGTTCCTAATTGCTTCTGATTGATTCAGGAGAAAACAATGATGTCTAAACGTGGTTACAAGTCTCAATGCTACTTATATCTTAATGGGAAGCTAGATAAGTACATGAGGGTGAAAGGAAGAGAAGGATATGCTGAAAAGGTTCGATGAAGTAGGGTAGGAGGAGGCCCGTGTGGAGCATAAACACCGGCAGAGACCAGTTGGGCCGAATGGTCTGTTTCTGTGCTGTGCATTCTATGTAATCCTTGGAAAATAACGTTAAGATGATTCACTGCAAAATGTCTAGAAGGTTAAAGGGAACGGGTCCTGACACTCATCTCCACTAAGCTGTACCAGTTCCATATGCTTCATCGAATCAAACTCAAGTTCACCCTCTTCAAATTACTCCATGTCCTCGCTCCATCCCATCTGAGTGATCTTCTCCCACCATACATTCCTGTTTGCATCATCTGCTCCTGTGACAGGGCTAGAACTCACTGCCGCCAGTGTGGTCTAATATTAGGACATACTAATGAGCTTCCTCCCCACCCCGCAACCCCCCCCCCCCCCACCCACCCCCACCCACCCTGCAAAGGTCTTGCCACACTTCCTGTAAGAGAACATTGCATCCCTTGCAAATTGAAAGTGTAGCCCTGTAGTTTTCCGTCCCTGCAAAGACTTAGTACCCTTTAGAACTCACACAATCCGAGATGGTCAGTGCCCACTGCACTTATTTCTCTCCAAGCCATTCCAGAAGAGGGTACTATCAACACCCCACACTCAAGCTGTGACCTGATTCCGAATTAACTAACTAGACTTATTTACAGAAATTAAACACAGAGAACAGTACAATGACAGCAGGAAAAAGCCTGATCTTATAAAGCTGCACTCTGCTTTTGATAGCAGTGAGTGTAAAGAATCTCTTTACTAACCGTCTGCACATACTCCAGCACTCACTTTCGGTTCTGTTCCTCCTGGGACCAACCTGGATCCTGTGCTTTCAAGGTTCCGTCTTTTATAGTGCCAGCTGTGGCTCAATTGGTAGCACACTCGCCTCTGAGTCACTATGAGCACATAAAGCTAGGCCGACACTCCAGTGCAGCGCTGAGGGAGTGCTGCACTGTCGGAGGTGCCGTCTTTCGGATGAGACGTCAAACCGAGGCCCCATCTACTCTCTCAGGTGGACGTAAAAGATCCCGCGGCACTATTTCGAAGAAGAGCAGGGGGGGTTCTCCCCGGTGTCCTGGGCCAATATTTATCCCCCAACCAACATAACAAAAACAGATTATCTGGTCATTATCACATTGCTGCTTGCTGTGTGCAAATTGGCTGCTGCGTTTCCCACATTACAACAGTGACTACACTTCAAAAAGTACTTCATTGGCTGTAAAGCGCTGTGAGGTGGTTGTGAAAGGCGCTATATAAATGCAAGTCTTTCTTTCTTACATTTCTCTCTGTGTGTCTGAGGCCAGAGGCTTAATTGTCCCATTAGCCCTTGCAATACCTGGAATTTGCTGCAAATTCTGGATAGACATAACAAAGGTGGATATTAATAGGTTAATGTTTCACCTTACAAACTCATTGCCAGGTGGCATGGTCCACAGGTCAACGTTGCGCACAGTATCCAAACTAAAGGGTAGATTTTCAGCTATACTGCTCAGGCGTTAAGCATCGCCTGGGCTGTGCACAGAGAAGAAAATCTGGTGGGGAGGATTGCAACGTCCCTAACAGAACCTGTCTGATTTTCCTTCCCTTTAAATGATTGGAACAGGCATGCCATCCTCCCCCCGCCCACTTTTCCTCTTTGGATGTCAGCCATGGCTCAGTTGGTAGCACTCTCACCTCCAAATTTATCACTAAAACAGATTATCTGGTCATTATCACATTGCTGTTTGTGGGAGCTTGCTGTGCGCAAATTAGCTGTCGCATTTCCTACATTACAACAGTGACTCCACTGTTAAAGTATTTCATTGGCTGTAAAGTGCTTTGGGATGTCCTGAGGTCGTGAAAGGAGCTGTATAAATGTAAGTCTTTCTTTCTTTTTACCCAAGTGATGCTATAGCTGAGCAGTACAGATGAAAATCCACCCCAAGGTCTCCCTGTCTTAATAAACACATTAATCCTATATGGAAGTCGAAAACAGGAGCCACTTTCTGGATGCCAGACATTCTGGAGTTGGGAGGCAATCTTGGAGCTTCCCTAGCCCCAGCTTTACAATTATACAGCAAACTGTATTCATTTATATACATACTTATATGTATATAAAAAGCTAATTCTGCCACTATCTATCTGAATGCATTACAGATTTAGTAATTACAATATATAGGTGCTTAATGATTATTTACTGCGGTTTATTTTTAAATTGACCATATTTCATTGTTTGCTATGACATTATGGGGATCATTTTAACTCTACCCACCTGGTGGGCATTTGAAAACCTCCTGGTCAGTTAAGAACATAAGAACAGAAGAAACAGGAGCTGGAATAGGCCATTTGGCCCTTCGAGCCTGCTCCGCCATTCAATAAGATCGCGGCTGATCTACCTCAACTCCACCTTCCCACACTATCCCCATATCCCTTAATTCCCTTCGTTCCCCAAAATTTATCGACCTCTGTCTTGAATATACTCAACGACTGAGCCTCCACAGCCCTCTGGGGTAGAGAATTCCAACGATTCACCACCCTCTGTGTGAAGAAATTTCTCCTCATCTCAGTCCTAAATGGCCGACCCCTTATTCTGAGACTGTGACCCCTGGTTCTAGATTCCCCAGCAAGGGGATTCCCAGCATTAACCGCGTCAAGCCCCTTAAGAATTTTATATGTTTCAATGAGATCACCTCTCATTTTTCTAAACTCTAGGGAATATAGGCCTAGTCTACTCAATCTCTCCTCATAGGGCAATCCCCTCATCCCAGGAACCAGTCTAGTGAACCTTCGTTGCACTCCCTTTAAGGCAAATATGTCTTTCCTTAGCTAAGGAGACCAGAACTGTACACAGTACTCCAGGTGTGGCCTCACCAATGCACTGTATAATAGCAGTTGCCAGCCCTGGAGCCATAGGGAGGTGACCTGCTGGGATTTTCACCGCAGGCGGTAAGGACACCCCTCCCAAAGCCAGCGGGGTCCTACTTAGCATTTGCGTGTCAGGTCCCAATGACGTCATCAGTACCCAACTGTGATTTTTTACTGATAGGCCTAAGCGGGAAATGGCAGTGAGTTTCACGCCAGGCTAACCCAGCGAGGAACCAGATTGGGCCAGAAGAGGCCCCAAAAATGTAAGCTTACCTTTTTTTTTAATTTGTTTGTGGGGCCCAGAGGAGCAGGGATGCAGCTGATCCCTCGGCCTTACCTGCTCTTGGTAGGCTGTCTCTGGGTCGTGCGCATTTGCACTGCTTCCCGCTCCAGACCGGTGAGAAGTTGGCCAGAGCCGGGAGTTGAAATACCCCAAGCCTTGTGTTGGCTGCAGCGGGTGAGATTTGAAAAGCCATCAATACACGCCAACCGAAAACTGGCCCTCAATCCGATGTTGCGCAATTGCACTGTCGTGGTTCCAATTTTAACTGCTCAGCCTAACACGTTTTTTTAAATCTCCTCAGTTGGGTAAAACCGCTGATAGGGTTAGATGAAGTAGGGTGGGAGGGGGCTCATGTGCAGCACAAATACCGGCATGGACCAATTGGGTCGAATGGCCTCTTTCTGTGCTGTAGACTCGATGTCATTCTATGTAAAGCTTCTAAAGAAGATGAAGCTCTGCAAAATTTCACCTGGAAACATCCAGGCAGGGCCTCGGTTTAATATCCCGTCCAAAGGACAGCAGCTCCAACATTGCAGCAGTCCCTCGGTAGTGCACTGAAATAGCAGCCTAGATTATTTACTCAGGTTTTGGAGTGAGGTTAAAATGTACAACCATGGCATGCTACCAACTGAGCCAAACTGACATTGCCAAATGTAATCTCGTAAAACTCACCTGTTATCAATCTAACATTACATTCTACATTGAGATAGAATTTACAGTACAGAAACAGGCCACATGAGCCTCTTCCCACTGTAATTCATCTAACCCGATCAGCATATCCTTCTATTCCTTTCTCCCTCGTGTACTCATCTAGCTTTCCCTTAAATGCATCTATACATCTAACACAGGAGATTCCACAAGTGATACCTTCATGGACCCAGCAGCGCAGGAACTTATTGTGTTGCAGAGTTTATTCTTGCCTTCAAAGCTATTCTTAACTCTGTTAAAGGAAATAACCAGTAAGGTATTAACTAGCTACTCTTCTGCTGGGACAATTCTTCTAATCTCTGGTTCTGCTTGAAGCTTGTTTGTAGTAGCCATGCACTGGGAAAATTACTGAGAATTATTCAACAGAAGACCCAGATGTTTTGGCCATGAGTGGTCAGAATGCATAGGCTGTAAGTGAGGAACACATCTGCAATTTCAAATCTTTCAAGCTTTTGTTTCAAGTACTTGCTACAATCTGGAAATTTTGTGCTATTATATATGTGCAGGAACTTTTAAACAAATACCCCAATGACTCCTTTGTATAGTATGCTTTTTATAGTGTATTAAATATTGGGAAGACCGAAGCCATTGTCTTTCCTTAGCTAAGGAGACCAGAACTGTACACAGTATTCCAGATGTGGCCGCACCAAAGCCCTGTATAATTGTAGTTGCCCGCCCTGGAGCCATAGTTTTCTAGCTACCAACTCCATCCCTCTCCCTAGCATCTGTCTGAGGCTGAACCACACTGTTCGCAACCTTGGTGTCATATTTGACCCTGAAATGAGCTTCCGACCACATATCCGTGGCACAGCTAAGACCGCCTATTTCCACCTTCGTAACATTGCCCGTCTCCACCCTTGCCTCAGCTCATCTGCTGCTGAAACCCTCATCCATGCCTTTGTTGCCTCTAGACTTGACTATTCCAACACACTCCTGGCTGGCCTCCCACGTTCTACCCTACGTAAACTTTAGGTCATCCAAAACTCGGCTGCCCGCGTCCTAACTCGCACCAAGTCCTGTTTGCCCATCACCCCTGTGCTCGCTGACCTACATTGGCTCTCGGTTAAGGTGCGCCTCGATTTCAAAATTCTCATCCTTGTTTTCAAATCCCTCCATGGCCTCGCCCCTCCCGATCTCTGCAATCTCCTTCAGCCCCACAACCCCCCAGAGATATCTGCGCTCCTCTAATTCTACCCTCTTGAGCATCCCTGATTATAGTCGCACAACCATTGGCGGCCGTGCCTTCAGCTGCCTAGGCCCTAAGCTCTGGAACTCCCTCCCTAAACCTCTCCGCCTCTCTACCTCTCTCTCCTCCTTTAAGACGCTCCTTAAAACCTACCTCTTTGACCAAGCTTTTGGTCACCTGCCCTAATTTCTTATGTGGCTCGGTGTCAATTTTTTGTCTTATAATACTCCTGTGAAGCACGTTTTACTACGTTAAAGGTGCTATATATACATACAAGTTGTTGTTGTTCTTGTTGTTCTGCTAACTATTCCGATTGGAGATACAAATTAGCCCAGTTTAATAAAATTGGCTTGATAAGGACCCTTGGTTCTTGTTCTTTATTTCAGCTGGTAAATGAATCATAGTAACAACAGGAACTCACTGTATCGCAAGAGATTAAAGGTGCTGCACTATATTTATATGCTTTCACTTTTACTCAAGTTGTGTCCTGTTTCCCATAATTTCATTAGGTGCCCCCAGTTCTTTGTGGGACTAGCTGTGTTAACTCCAGTTCATGGCCTTTTCAAATCAGTGTTTACAGCTGAGAGACTGCAATCTTCAATGTGTTCTGAAGATATTGCACTTTCAAAGACTTGTTCAGTACATTTATTAACCACACATGTGCCACTGGGCTGTAAATCATCATTCATTAACCAGGATTCCGGGAGATACAAACTGCTTGGGTTTCACAACATCTTGTTTGTCAGTTTTTGCATCTGAAATTCATTATAAACATGAAGCAACACTAACAAGGCAACCACTGGACTGTAAAAAAATATTGATGGCAACCGTCCCTCTCCAAATGAGATGGTGTAAGCGCCAAATCAGTTCCGCTGCAGCGGCACGAGTGGCTGAAGAGTCCAATTCACAAGCGGCTATCCTTGCCACAGATGGTGTAGGCGTAAATCACAGGGCCAGATCAGAAAGCCCGCACAATATTAACTCCAGTGCAGTGCTGAGGGAGTGCTGCACTGTCGGAGGTGCCGTCTTTCGGATGAGACGTTAAACCGAGGCCCCCGTCTGCTCTCTTAGGTGGACGTAAAAGATCCCACGGCACTATTTCTAAGAAATATTTATCCCTCAACAAACATAACAAAAACAGATTATCCGGTCATTATCACATTGCTGTTTGTGGGAGCTTGCTGTGCGCAAATTGTCTGCCGCGTTTCCTACATTACAACAGTGACCACACTTCAAAAAGTACTTCATTGGCTGTAAAGCGCTATGAGACATCCGGTGGTCATGAAAGGCGCTATATAAATGCAAGTCTTTCTTTCTTTTTATTGAAATCTGATGCACTTTCCTGTTTCCTTTCAGCCGCCTGGGAACATTATCACCTCCAAGTTCCCCTTCAAGTCACACACCATCCTGACTTCCCCTCCCCTCCGACGGGAAGGCCTTCCCGAACCCCCTTTCAACACAAACTACCTGAACGCCAGGAACCGTTCCCTCAGTCCTCGGCGACGGATTCCTCCTGCCTGACATTGGGCTCCCGCCCACCAGCCAGCTGCCACTCCCCACAGGTTTCTCGGGCGGGAGATTGACTACTTGTAGTCAGATGAGCGGGAACTGAGGTGGGAGCTGGCCGTTGCTGGGGGACCTCAGGAGACGGACCCAGGCATATAGTAAGTGCTGTGAGGAGGGAGGGATCCCAAGCAGATGCCGGTGCAGGGAGGGAGAGATGGAGGGCCAGGGCAAGAGAAGCCTGAGGATTTCTTCCTGCTCCTTCGAAGAATAAAAAAGTTGGACTTATCTTGGCCTCCGTTGGCCACTCTGCCGCATCCCGCCAGGATTCTCTGACGGGTTTGACAGCGGGCAGGCCTTCCCCCCTTCGAGTCATCGTGAAGATCACGTTGCCGCACCGATGGCAGCCTCGTGCTGTGACGTTTAGATTTATTGAGGTCCTTGGTGAAGATTCGCGGTTGAGAATGGGAACGGTGCAGCCTCAGGGCGGTAAGTGGACTCAGCCTGATCTTAACCTCTCTCACTCAGATTGCCAACCCTCCAGGATGTCCCGGAGTCTCCAGGAATTGAAGATTGATCTCCTGGACACGGCTGCGAGCAAACCCTGGGTGAAAAATCATAGGGGCGCTAAACAAAACTGTGTCTTTTTCATTTTCTTTGAACACGTTAATTTATTAGTGATAAAAATATTGGAGATGGGGGGAAAGGCTGTTTCCACAATAGTCAAGATTAATCCAATTGGGTAACAAAGTGCTCGATTTTGTCACTGGGGCGGGCTGGGGTGGTGTCATCCGCTTTTTGTGTTAGCCACCCGACTCCAATTGGATGTGGGAGAATTATTCGATTTTCCCCTAATTGGGCAATTGAGTTCCAGCATGTGGGAACCCATGACCCAATTAGTGTTTTCAGTCTGAAAGTCGCCTCTGATGATGTCATCATTGCTGCTGCATTTAAGGTCTGCAAAGACTGGGAAGCTTTTGGCCTTTGCTGTGAGAGGGACCTGGAGGCAAAATGAGCAGCAGGAGACCTAAGTCTGCTCCCAAAATTTTTGACCACCACCACTACTACTACTACTACTACTACTACTACTACTACTACTACTACTACTACTACTACTACTACTACTACTACTACTACTACTACTACTACTACTACTACTACTACTACTACTCCAGGCTCCAAACTTCCACAACAATGGTTATGACTGCTAAAAGTTCCCCCAGAATGATGATTGATCAAATCTCCTTCTTAATGGTGGACCTGCAGCTGATAGTCAGCAATCCAAGTGTGCTACCGCCAGGTTTCACCGTCATGTTTCAGAGGAGGTGTGCATCACGTCGGAAAAGTGTTAAAATCAGAAAGGCCTCTCAAAATGGGATTATAGAGGCAATTAAGTGGTTGTTAAGGGCCTTAAGGGCCTATCCCGCCTCTTGGAGGCGGGATGGAGACGGGATCAGAAACCACGCATTTGGGAAAATTGCTTGGAGGCGGGGTCGGGCCCGCCCGCCATTTTTTGCAATTTTAACACCCCACACGCCTCCATTCCCGCCTCCTCGGGCCTGGCAAAATCGAGCCCAAAGAGTCTGTTCCCTTTCCAATTGGCGGGTGAAGGCAGTGCGCCTGGAGGATGGACCAATGGTGGGAGTGTGGGGGGTGGGGTGGTTCACAACAGGAGGTCATGTGATGAAATCTCCAGGAATACACCCAGCCAGAGTTGGCAACCCAACTCCCACTCACCCATCTTGCTGGGCAAGGGGCAGGCTGTTAAAATCGACCCCTGTGTTTCTGCTTTAGACTAACCAAACAACAATTTCTACCAGCGGCCCATAGAAAATTAAACTGGGCCAATAAGCCTGATTTTCGAACTTGAGTTGCAGCCCCCTTCTTGCTTATGGTTGCGTTGGAGAATGGCTAATTAATATTGAAATGAGGGCATGATTAATATTCAAATGAGGGTATGATGACATGAATGCTACATGAGCCTTCCTTTTGTATCAATCCCATCAGGGGGGCTTCTAAAATTGCGTGCAAACCTCTGCAGCCGCTGCCTGTGGGCAGAGGTCACATTTATTTTATCCGTATACAAAAAAAAAGAAGAAAATCATTGTAATCTGGCAGCAGCCACTGGGGGGAAACATCCATTAAGTGTCTGGGATAATTATCCAGCTTTGTTCAGAAGAAAGAGAGTTTGGGGCCCAGTGACAATTTCACGTCAGTTTCGGCCTGTGTATGGGAAATTGGCACTCAGCACATCAACGCCAGGGGCTCTGGGTTTTGAAAATCAGCCAATTCCTGGCACGTCTTTCGGCAGAAACCAGAAGTGACAGGCAGCACAAACATTTGTGACATAGATGACACAGAGATCTTTGGAACTAGAAAAGCTCAGTGTAAAATGTACTTGCCGAAAACAAATCTGTTTAATGTTGGCTTACTCTGTTTTGCGCGACAAAATACAAGAAATATTAAACATTATTTAAAAAAATTACGCTGGGAATTTAGTTATATAATAGAAAAAGCAATGTTCCAAGGGTTACATGGTATTTACAGCACAGAGACAGGCCATTCGGCCCAACCGATCCATGCTGGTGTTTATGCTCCACTCGAGCCTCCTCCCGTCTTTCCTCATCTAACTCTATCAGCATAACCCTCTATTCCCTTCTCCCTCATGTGTTTATCCAGCTTCCCCTTAAATGCATCTATACTATTCGCCTCAACTACTCCATGTGTTAGCAAGCTCCACTTTCTCACTACTCACTGGGAGTTTCTCCTGAGTTCCTTATTGGATTTATGAGTGACTATCTTATATTGATGGCCTCTAGTTTTGGACTCCCCCACGAGGGGAAGCATTCTCTCTACTTCTACCCTATCAAACACATTCATAATTTTAAAGACCTCTATTAGGACACCCCTCAGCCTTCTCTTTTCTAGAGAAAAAAGCCCCAGCCTGTTCAATCATTCCTGATAGTTATGGGAGTGAGGTCATGATTCTGCTCCATGATCCCACATGCTTTCGAGCGGGATTGTGATGGAGAATGGAGGAAAGTGCAGGCGGCGAGGCCTACCGCCACCTCATCAGCCAACCTGTATTTCCCTCCCCTCACCGCTGCCGGGAACTGCCACTGGCCTCTCCTTCCTCGGTCGACACACATAAATGGCAGTGATGCGGGAGGGAACCAGGTCCCTGGAGTATTTTCCAACGGTTTGCTCCACTTACCACAACATCCTCGGATTGACATGGGGAAGGTGGCACATAGGCTCCAGAAAGCCTCAGTAAAGGTCCTGAGGTTCCCCTGGTGAAGAGAGAGAGGGCCTTGTAGTGGCCTCCTCTGTCTCCAGTCTGGCTCCCAAAACCTACATGCTGAAGGGCCTGATTTCAACCAAGGGCTTCAGTGGGACAGCTGGTCTGATCTTCGAGATGCTTCCATAGTCCTTTAAGGCCGCTTCCGGTGCGACAGCAGTGGGAATCCTCCTGGGATCGACAATGAGCCCCAACCCAGAGAAATGAGTCAGGGCTGGGTTCAGAGAGGTGGGCGGAAGTCCCAGTCTGCTTCCTGGAACTCCACCCTGAAGAAGATAATGCCAGCTTCAGTGTCAGTAACCGAGTGGTACAACAGATTGGGACACCATTGCTGTACACAATGGACTGCTTCCCAACAATTGCCTAAACAGGGAATTTCTGATCTTGGTTGGCTTCTTAACAGGAGGAACCATATGGAAACCCACATTATACGCCATCTGCCACCTTATTGCCCACTCACTTAACCTGTCTATATCCCTTTGCAGGCTCTTTGTGTCCTCCTCACAGCTTACTTTCCCACCTAGCTTTGTATCATCAGCAAACTAGGATATATTGCACTTGGTCCCTTCATCTAAGTCATTAATATAGGTTGTAAATAGCTGAGGCTCAAGCACTGATCGTTGTGGCACCGCACTAGTTACAGCCTGTCAACCGGAAAATGACCCGTTTATCCCGACTCTCTGTTTTCTGTCCATTAACCAGTCCCCTATCCATGCTAATATATTACCCTCAACCCCATGAGCCCTTATCTTGCATAGCAATCTTTTATGTGGCACCTTATCGAATGCCTTTTGGAAATCCAAATATATTACATCCACTGGTTCCCCTTTATCTACCTTGCTGGTTACATCTAATAAATTTGTTAAACACGATTTCCTCTTCCTAAAACCATTTGACTCTGCCTAATCATATTATCAGAGTCATTGAGTATATTCAAGGCTGAGATCGATAGATTTTTGGACTCTAGGGGGATCAAGGGATATGGGGATCGGGTGGGAAAGTGGAGCTGAGGTCGAAGATCAGCCATGATCTTATTGAATGACGGAGCAGACTCGAGGGGCTGTATGGCCTACTCCTGCTCCTAATTCTTATGTTCTTGTGAAAACCAGAGCTTTCAAACAGAGAGGGCGAAAACCAACAGGCTGGTGGGATTTTGGGCCAACTGCTATCTTCAATTGTTAAACATCACCGATAGAGGCCCAGGAGCAGGCTGACTGTCCACTTTATCAGTTAGAGAATGATTTCTGACAAGAGCAACTTGAAGGGACATAAATGATACTTTAAAACATAAAGGGGGAGAAATTCACTATCGCCCCGTTTAGGGCACTCATTTTTAAAAGTTTGAAAAGTTAGCTCCGGGCGCTTCTGATTTCAAATGTTTGAAAAATTCGCTGTTTGCGCTCCAACAAAGGAACTGGCCGCCCGATGCAGCTGTCGGTGTTTTCGGCCGGCGTTGCTGCAGGGGGCGGAAGTCAATTCCGGGTCCGGGGCGATGCGCACGGCGATGACGCCACGTTCCCCAGGCGAAGGTGATTGGGGTGCAAGGCCTTAGCGCCACCGCAAAACTCCCGCCGAATATGGCGGGAGTCAATGTCAGCGCCGGGCCCGGTCGCAAAGCCATTTGCGCCCCGTTAGCGCCCCCCAGGGGACGCTAACGAGAGGCGCAAAGGCACCCATTTTCACCCCCATACTGTTGAATAGAAGTAAATGATTCAGTTTAAAAAAATAAATATTACTTTGTTCATATCTGTAAAATAGACATCGAGTGGGAACAAAGTACAAAATATAAATCTATAAGATAGAGTAAGCGGGAGAGGAGATTCATGTTGCTTTATACTATTGGCATTTATCACCTTTTCTGCATTCTCTATTTCGTTCTTCCTCTAAATGTGCATCCTCCAGCTACACAAACAGTGGTTTGGAGAGTGCAGGATCATCCAGCTCAGATATTTCCACATAACCACTCCGCGCCAGTCCAACGTTGGGAAGTGCCCTTGAACAATGCACACTGTTGGCACAACCTCGCTGATGTTGGCACAACTGCGCTGCTGAAGGTAACTTTGGCGCACGTACCTATTGAACTTGGGACTTAGTCTCAAGACTCTTAACTGGGAGATCACATGTTCTACTATTATCTCTATCAACCCATGCAGCTTTTGCCACTTTCACAATGAGACATCATCCTCTATGTTGATAAGACACCCACCTTCTTCTTTGAAGTGGTATTATTTCAAATAAGTAAGCCGCGTGCTGCATAGTAGAGCTTTAAAGCAACGAGGATTCAAGTCCAGTGATTTACACAATTGTAACCTGATCATTTTTTCAAATTACCATTTAACGTAAAACCACTACTTTACTTTGCAGTAACAGCAACACATGTGCCATTCACACATTCCCTTTAATTCGGAACAGCTGCAAATTAACTGCACACCCGAATTAGCAGTCACTTTATGAAAATGCTTATTTCTCTTCTTCCCTTGGCTAGCAACAGTGGAATGACTAATTTTAAGGACCCACCCTGCTGGGCAGCACAAGGCCATTGCACACAGAGGAAATCTCTATTGTTAACATTCAAAATATGTGTTTATTGTTATGGGGCTGGGCTGTGCAAAATGCAGCACCAGTAACTCTCGCTCATCTGAATACAAATACTGGGGTGGGCGGGAAGGAATTAGACGCCGCTTGATTTCTGGCCTAGGCCCGGTGCTGCAAGGACTATGAGGCCCCAGGACTCACTGAAGTGTTGATTTAAATACTTCATTTGATTGAGGTGTATAAAATTATGAGGGGCCTAAATAGAGTGGACAGGAAGCATCTATTTCCCTTAGCAGAGAGGTCAATAACCAGGGGCATAGATTTAAAGCAATTGGTAAAAGGATTAGAGCGGAAATTTTTTCACCCAGAGGGTGGTGGGTGTCCAGAACGCACTGTCTGAAAGGGTGGTAGAGGCAGAAACCCTCATCGCATTGAAACAGTACTTGGATATGCACTTGAAGTGCCGTAACGTGCAAGGCTACGGACCAAGAGCTGGAAGGTGGAATTAGGCTGGATAGATCATTTTTGACCGGCACAGACACGATGGGCCGAATAGCCTCCTTCTGTGCCATAAATTTCTATGATTCATTTTTTCTAGTTATTTCTTCTTCGCTGAATAACCACTTTTTAAAAAAAAACTTTCTCTTTTACAACTGGATCCTTCATGAGGATGAGAGTGGCGCCATTGTGCTGTTGGATATGGTAGCCTAGTGGTTATGGCACTGGAGTAATAACTGTAGACATTGTAAGTTCAAAATCCCACCACAGCGAAGTGTGAAACTGGATTCAATAAAATCTAGTAATTTGTGGGCTAGCACCAAACGATTAACCATCAAATCATGTGTGGATTGTTGTAAAAACCCCTTCTCATGTTCTGCAGGGAAGGAAGCTGCTACCCCGACCTGGCCTAACTGTGCTCCAGTGCTGCACTATATGGTTGACTCTTATTCCCCACAGGGACTTTCTTCGACAGCACCTCCCAAACCCGCGACCTCTTCCACCTAGAAGGACAAGGGCAGCGGGCACATGGGAACACCACCACCTCCAAGTTCCCCTCCAAGTCACACACCATCCTGACTTGGAAATATATCGCCGATCCTTCATCGTCGCTGGGTCAAAATTTTGGAACTCCCTACTTAACAGCACTGTGGGAGTACCTTCACCACACGGACTGCAGCGGTTCAAGAAGGTGGGTCACCACCACCTTCTCAAGGGCAATTAGGGATGGGTAAATAAATGCTGGCCTTGTCAGTGATGCCCACATCCCATGAACGAATAATAAAAAAAGGAATGGGCAGTCAATACTACCTTGCCAGTGTTGCCCACATCCCAAGAATGAATAAACAAAAGAGGCACTCAAGACTATGTGCTTTTACGAAGTTGGACCAGCACTTAATAAAAAAAATACCATCTGGGTCTATTCCTTTCATTTTTGTTTTGTTCTTTTTACATTCTAACAAACTTGCCTCTTGTGCAAGGACGCCAAGTACTCAATAAAGATGGGGATGAAGCAAATATCCGACCCAAACTGACCCTAATTGGGGCAGACTGCTTTATTCAGCAAATAAATCAATTCTGTAATGTTCACAACACATATAGGCCAGGAAGGGATAGCAGTTTCCCTTCCCTGCAGAACGTGAGAAGGGTTTTTACAGCAATCCAGCAGATTACACCTTTTCTTTTGATGCCAGTCCACAAGTTACACTCTTTGCAAACCATATCAGACTGGTCTTCTACTGAAACGATGCAGAGAGAGCTCAGGCATTATTTCCTTTGTTCTAAAGTCGATGAGAAATTCTGATACAGAGGGGGGAATTTTTCGGGGGGGGGCGGGGGGCCAGCGAGCGTGTTTGGTGGCGGGTCGGGTGGGAAAAAATTTTTTTGACAGCGGGTAGGGAACCCGCTGTCAACCCGCCTCCACGTTAGTTTCCCAGATATCGGGTCTGTCATCGCTGAACAGACCCGACAGCAAGCGGCGGGGGAGGCAGTTTAGATCATTAAGAGATTGTTAAGAGGCACTTAAATAGTATTTTGAGCTTACCTTTCAATTTTCCGACTTCCCCCACGGCTTCCCCGCTGCTCGAGGATCACGTCAGGTAAGGAGGTGGGGAGTTGTGTCAGCATGGGATGATTTCTTCACTTGACAGTTGCAAATCATCTATAAAAGCTGCCATTTCATAGCTGTTCACTTTCCAAGGTTAGAAGCGTTGGTGGTCCCTTTTAGGTCACCTGTCGAACACGTTTTTCTCAACGTAGCCAGCCCGGCACGTTTAGGGCAGAACAATTTTATGAAGAGGGCTTCAAACAGGCATTAGGCCTCTCTATTTGCATATGCAAAGGACCCAATGCCGCTTTTCAGGCCTTCTTTGATGCCTATACCAATATGGTAGGCGGGGGCACTTCTGGCTCAGAATATGCGCGTGCACGCCTGTAAAATGGTCTTGTAAATGTATTTTATTTTTGATTTTTCTCGTTATGCCTCATTGTGTCTCAAACACATATCACTTCTGCCATTTAACCCATCTCCTGTTCCCTATGTTAACACTCTACTGGTCATTCTATTTCTTTATCTCTCACATACGTTAGCTGTGGCTCAGTTGGTAGCACTCTCACTTCTGAGTCAGAAGGTTGTGGGTTCAAGTCCCACTCCAAAGACTTGAGCACAAAAATCTAGGCTGATGCTCCAGTGCAGTGCTGAGGGAGTGCTGCACTGTCGGAGGGGCCGTCTTTCGGATGAGACGTTAAACCGAGGCCCCGTCTGCTCTCTCAGGTGGACGTAAAAGATCCCATGGCACTATTTCGAAGAAAAGCAGGGAGTTCTCCCCGGTGTCCTGGCCAATATTCATCCCTCAACCAACATCACTAAAAAACATTATCTGGTCATTATCGCATTGCTGTTTGTGGGACCTTGCTGTGTGCAAATTGACTGCTGCGTTTCCTACATTACAACAGTGACTACACTTCAAAAGTACTTCATTGGCTGTGAAAGGTGCAATATGGATGCAAGTCTTCCTCTTTTTCTATTTTTTCCTGTGTGTGTGGACACTATGTGCGTTTGTCCACTCCCCTTTGTGTCCTCTCGACAGTCGCTGCCTCAACTGATTAGTATTCTCGGCGTTTTCCCATTTTTGTTTCAGGTTTTCAGTAGCTGTAGTATTTTGCTTTTTTGGTCATTTGTGGGCTGGCATCGTAGAAAAATGGCATGAAAGCTGCTATACTGTCGTTAACAAGTCAAGTGGTTCACGAATGTCCTTCAGGGAAGGAAACCTGCTACCCCTACCTGGTTTGGCCTACATTTGCCTCCAGTCCCACACTATATGGTTGACTCTCAATGCCCCGGGGCAACTAAGTGGGGAAAGAGGCTGGGAGAGAGAGAGAGAGAGACTGGGAGAGAGAGTGAGAAACTGGGGAGGGAGAGACTGGGGAGAGAGAGAGAGAGACTGGGGGAGAGAGAGAGAGACTGGGAGAGAGAGAGAGAGAGACTGGGAGAGAGAGTGAGAAACTGGGGAGGGAGAGACTGGGGAGAGACAGAGAGACAGACTGGGGGAGAGAGAGAGAGAGAGACTGAGGGGAGAGAGAGACTGGGGGAGAGAGAGACTGGGGGAGAGAGAGAGAGAGAGAGAAACTGGGGAGAGAGAGAGAGAGACTGAGGGGAGAGAGAGACTGGGGGAGAGAGAGACTGGGGGAGAGAGAGAGAGAGAGAGAGAAACTGGGGAGAGAGAGAGAGAGACTGGGAGAGAGAGTGAGAAACTGGGGAGGGAGAGACTGGTGAGAGACAGAGAGACAGACTGGGGGAGAGAGAGAGAGACTGGGGAGAGAGAGAGAGAGAGACTGGGAGAGAGAGTGAGAAACTGGGGAGGGAGAGACTGGGGAGAGACAGAGAGACAGACGGGGGAGAGAGAGAGAGAGACTGAGGGGAGAGAGAGACTGGGGGAGAGAGAGACTGGGGGAGAGAGAGAGAGAGAGAGAAACTGGGGAGAGAGAGAGAGAGACTGAGGGGAGAGAGAGAGACTGGGGAGAGATAGACCGGGGGAAGAGAGAGAGAGACTGGGGGAGAGAGAGAGAGAGAGAGAGAGAGAGACTGGGGAGAGAGAGAGAGAGACTGAGGGGAGAGAGAGAGACTGGGGGAGAGAGAGACTGGGGGAGAGAGAGAGAGAGAGAGAGAAACTGGGGAGAGAGAGAGAGAGACTGGGAGAGAGAGTGAGAAACTGGGGAGGGAGAGACTGGGGAGAGACAGAGAGACAGACTGGGGGAGAGAGAGAGAGAGAGACTGAGGGGAGAGAGAGACTGGGGGAGAGAGAGACTGGGGGAGAGAGAGAGAGAGAGAGAGAGAAACTGGGTGAGAGAGAGAGAGAGACTGGGGAGAGAGAGAGAGACTGGGGAGAGATAGACCGGGGGAAGAGAGAGAGAGACTGGGGGGGAAAGAGAGAGAGAGAGAGAGAGAGACTGGGGGTCGGGGAGAGAGAGAGACTGGGGGAGAGAGAGAGAGAGACTGGGGAGAGAGAGAGAGACTGGGGAGAGATAGACCGGGGGAAGAGAGAGAGAGACTGGGGAGAGAGAGAGAGAGAGACTGGGGAGAGATAGACCGGGGGAAGAGAGAGAGAGAGACTAGGGGAGAGAGAGAGAGACTGGGGAGAGAGAGAGAGAGAGACTGGGGGAAAGAGACTGGGGGAGAGAGAGAGACTGGGGAGAGAGAGACTGGGGGAGAGAGAGAGTGAGAGAGAGAGACTGAGGGAGAGAGAGACTGGAGAGAGAGAGAGAGACTGGGGAGAGAGAGAGACTGGGGGAGAGAGAGAGAGACGGGAGAGATAGACTGGGGGAGAGAGAGAGAGACTGGGGAGAGAGAGAGACTGGGGGAGAGAGAGAGAGAGAGAGAGAGAGACTGAGGGGAGAGAGAGACTGGGGGAGAGAGAGACTAGGGAGAGAGAGACTGGGGGAGAGAGAGACTGGGGAGAGAGAGACTGGGGAGAGAGAGACTGAGGGGGAGAGAGAGACTGAGGGGGAGAGAGAAACTGAGGGGAGAGAGAGAGACTGGGGGGAAAGAGAGAGAGAGACTGGGGGAGAGAGAGAGAGAGAGACGGGGAGAGAGAGACTGAGGGGAGAGAGCGACTGGGGAGAGAGAGACTGAGGGGAGAGAGAGAGAGAGACTGGGGAGAGAGACTGAGGGGAGAGAGCGACTGGGGGGAGAGAGAGAGAGAGAGAGACTGGGGGAGAGAGAGACTGAGGGGAGAGAGAGAGACTGGGGGAGAGAGAGAGAGAGAGAGACTGGGGGAGAGAGAGACTGAGGGGAGAGAGCGACTGGGGGAGAGAGAGACGGAGGGGAGAGAGTGAGAGACTGGGGAGAGAGAGACCGGGGGAGAGAGAGAGAGAGAGAGAGACTGGGGTGAGAGAGACTGGGGGAGAGAGAGAGAGAGACTGAGACTGGGGTGAGAGAGACCGGGGGAGAGAGAGAGAGAGAGAGAGACTGGGGTGAGAGAGACTGGGGGAGAGAGAGAGAGAGACTGAGGGGAGAGAGCGACTGGGGGAGAGAGAGACGGAGGGGAGAGAGTGAGAGACTGGGGAGAGAGAGACCGGGGGAGAGAGAGAGAGAGAGAGAGACTGGGGTGAGAGAGACTGGGGGAGAGAGAGAGAGAGACTGAGGGGAGAGTGAGAATGACGGGGGAGAGAGACTGGGGAGAGAGTGATAGGGGGAGAGAGAGACTGGGGGGCGAGAGAGAGATGGGGAGAGAGACTGAGGGGAGATAGATAGTCGAGGAGAGAGACTGGGGGAGAAAGAAACTGGGGGAGAGAGAAACGGGGAGAGAGAGAAATGGGGGAGAGAGACTGGGGGAGAGAGACAGAGGTGGGAATTTTCCGGGGGGTCAGCGGGTGCGATTGGTGGCGGGTCGGGTGGGAAAGTGTTTTTTTTTTACAGCTGGTCGGGACCCCGTTGTCAACCCAATGCCATGTGCCTTTAACAAATTTCAGGTCTGTTAGCGCTGAGCAGACCTGACACGTACCAGCGGGGGAGGCAATTCAGGACATTATGATCTTGTTAACAGAGAGTTAACAACAATTTTGAGCTCACCTTTAGAATTTACCAGCTCACCCATGGGGCCCACGCTATTCTGGGATCACGTCTGTAAGCTGGGCGGGAGTTGAATGACCATGGAATCATCCCATTAATTGACAGCTTGAAATGTGCTATAAAAGCTCCCATCTCACAGCTGTTTACTTTCCAAGCTCAGAAGCTGTTGCTTACTGCATTTGGAAGACAGATGGAGCTTTATGCAGGTTGCAAGTGTTTGGATAAACTCTCTATCCAGTGACACCTCACTGGAACAACCTCTCTCACCATTGACAGATCGCTTCTGTCATCTCACGTTCACCTGCCATCTATTACATCAGCATGGGTACTGTTTATACTCTCTCACCTTGGTCCTCAGAATCTGACCACAATCAGCTGCAACACCAGCATCACCAACAACCACACCAACCTTCTCCGCAATCACCTGATGCTGCACAGGAACGAGGGCATCAGCAGCTGACCACATGCTGCCCTCACCATGGCCACATTTACTTCACTTGATGCTGTACACCCTGGCTGCCACATGATGCGCCAGGTTGGCACCACCCCACACCAACAACATAAAGCATCCCTACAATGCCCAAGCCATTTCTTTCACACTCATCACCATTGCGGGGGGTACCGTTATGTCTCACCATTCACTGCAACTCACTAAGCCATTTCCAAAGGTGCACACAAATCTGTCCAAGAATGCAATGTGTTGAAAATAAAGATTTCAATGTTTGACAGCACATTAACAGAAACTCACATGAACATTGGTTAAAACACCCAAGTGCCCACCCTTGCGTGTTGTTAGTTGGTATGATTGGACAAGGATAAGGGTGAGTGTGAGGGGTGGCTAGTGAGATGGGGAAGTGATAATGTAGAGAGAGAGGGATGGGTGGAGGTGCAAGGTAAGTTGGTGTGAGTAAAGATGTGCAGGAGTAGGGTAGGGAAGGCAGAGTGATGGGGATGTGATGAGTGGCACAGCAGGTTGAGTGTGGCTTTTCATTTCGTGATCTATTGAGATCATTGAAAGGTTTGCGCCACTGCAGCCTGGTCCTCCTGACCACATCCCTGCTTGTGCCCTCCTGTGCAATGTGCAACCAGGCTGTGTTGGTCCCTTGGGGAGGTCTCTTCCACCCATTGGAAGGGAAGAGAACCTCCCTGTGTACTGTGACTCTCTCCATATGCTTGGGAGAGCCTGGGTGCAGCCGTGCACCTCTGTGCAGTGCTTGTCAGTGTTTGCAGCTCCTCAATGCTGTGGAACACTGACAGCACAACTGTCAAAGTAAATTTGCACATGGTCCCTTTAAGGAAACCGGCTGATGACGCATCATCAAATGATGTCATCAGACCCGCTTCCTTCAATTGGACCTGGAAACACACTGGGCGGGCTTAACAAGCCCAATCAGGGGTAAGTCATGTCGGAGGCCGGGATGGAGCTAGCAGCGAGGCCGTGACCCGCCACTGACCTCGCCTGTCACGGAGCTGCCGAGGTAGGGAAAATCACAGCCAGAGAGAGAGAGAGAGACAGGGGAGAGAGAGAGAGACAGGGGAGAGAGAGAGAGGCTGGGAGAGAGAGAGAGATAGACTGGGGGAGCAAGAGAGAGGCTGGGAGAGAGAGAGAGAGACTGGGGAGAGAGAGAGACTGGGGGAAGCGAGAGAGAGGCTGGGAGAGAGAGAGAGAGAGAGAGACGGGGGAGAGAGAGAGATGGGGGAGAGAGAGAGACTGGGGAGAGAGAGAGACTGGGGAGAGAGAGAGACAGGGGAGAGAGAGAGAGGCTGGGAGAGAGAGAGACTGGGGAGAGAGAGAGAGAGAGAGAGAGAGAGAGACTGGGGAGAGAGAGAGAGAGAGAGAGAGACTGGGGGAGCAAGAGAGAGGCTGGGAGAGAGAGAGAGAGAGACTGGGGGAAGCGAGGAGAGGCTGGGAGAGAGAGAGAGAGAGACTGGGGAGAGAGAGAGAGAGAGAGAGACTGGGGGAGCAAGAGAGATGGGGAGAGAGACGGGGGGAGCAAGAGAGAGGCTGGGAGAGAGAGAGAGAGACGGGGGAGCAAGAGAGACGGGGAGAGAGAGACGGGGGGAGTGAGAGAGAGGCTGGGGTATTGAGAGAGAGGCTGGGAGAGAGAGAGAGAGAGACTGGGAGAGAGAGAGACTGGGGGATTGAGAGAGACAGAGAGACGGGGGAGCAAGAGAGAGGCTGGGAGAGAGAGAGAGAGACTGGGGGATTGAGAGAGACTGGGGGATTGAGAGAGACTGGGGGATTGAGAGAGACTGGGGGAGTGAGAGAGAGACTGGGGGAGAGAGAGAGACGGGGGAGAGAGAGACAGGGGGAGCAAGAGAGACTCGGGAGAGAGAGAGACTGGGAGAGAGAGAGACTGGGAGAGAGAGAGAGAGAGAGAGACAGGGGCAAGAGAGATGGGGGAGCAAGAGAGACTCGGGAGAGAGAGAGACCGGGGAATTGAGAGAGAGGCTGGGAGAGAGAGAGACAGGGGAGAGAGAGAGGCTGGGAGAGAGAGAGACTGGGAGAGAGAGAGAGAGAGAGAGAGAGACAGGGGCAAGAGAGATGGGGAGCAAGAGAGACTCGGGAGAGAGAGAGACCGGGGAATTGAGAGAGTGGCTGGGAGAGAGAGTGGCTGGGAGAGAGAGAGGCTGGGAGAGAGAGAGGCAGGGGAGAGAGAGATGGGGGAGTGAGAGAGAGGCTGGGAGAGAGAGAGACTGGGGAGAGAGAGACTGACTGGGGGATTGAGAGAGCGGCTTGGGGAGAGAGAGAAAGAGAGAGAGAGAGAAAGACTGGGGGGAGAGAGAGAAAAAAATACTTGAGGATGAGGAATTACAGGGTTGAGGACAGAAAGCAGGGGTGCGGGACTAAGCACGACTACTCTTTCAAAGACAGGCATGATGGGCCGAATGGATTCCTTCTGTACTGTATGTCTCCATGATTCCATGAACTAAGGATAAATACTACCTCCCAAGAACAAATAAAAAGCAATCCAGTCTCGTCTGTGACCTGGATATCCTTTAGTTATTATAAGTAAAATAGTTCAAAAGTATTGGATTTATTATGTGAGGCTAGTCATCAGATTAGTCCGAATGATCAGTCCTTTTCTCTGATATAAAAGCAAAATACTGCGGATGCTGGAAATCTGAAATAAAAACAGAAAATGCTGGAAATACTCAGCAGGTCAGGTAGCATCTGTGGAGATTGAAACAGAGTTAACGGGTTGGATTTTGTCTTGGGGTCGGGTTGGGGTCGTGTCATCCGCATTTCGTGTTATCCACCCGCCTGAAAATGGATGTGGGAGATGATGCAATTTTGACTTAATTGGGCAATTGAGTTCCAGCATGTGGGAACCCATGAACCAATTAGTGGTTTGAGTCTGAAAGTCGCCTCTGATGATGTGATCATTGCAGGTCAGAGACTGCCTGGCTTTTGTTGTGAGTGGACCTGGATGCAAAATGAGGACAGAGAGAGAGAGAGATAGAGCAGCAGCATCACAGGCGCCTTTCAGACCTAATACCTTCATCACAATACTACTACTACCTTCATCACATCTCCGTTGTAATAGTGGACCTCCAGCTGATAGTCAGCGATCCACTTGTGCTCCCGCCAGGTTTCACTGGCGTGTTTCACATCAGGCGTACTTCACATCGGAAAAGAGTTAAACTAGCTAAAACGTTTCAAAATGGCATTACAGAGCCAATTTAGGGCTTGTTAAGGGCTTTAATGGCCTCTCCCGCCTATTGGAGGCGGGACAGAGTCGGGAACCCCGTGACTGTTTTTGTCAAAATTGCGTGGAGGCGGGATGGGGTTGGGACCCCCGACCCCGCAACTTTAACCCCTCACACGCCTCCAAACCCGACTCCATGGGTCATTGAAAATCCAGCCCGTTAACATTTCAGGCCTGACAAAGGGTCATCGACCTGAAACGTTAACTCTGTTTCTCTCTCTACAGATGCAAGAGTTCTGACGGAGGGTCATCGACCTGAAACGTTAACTCTGTTTCTCTCTCTACAGATGCTGCCTGACCTGCTGAGTATTTCCAGCATTTTCTGTTTTTATTTTAGTCCTTTTCTCTGCATCCTTTCTTGCACTTTCGTCCTTATTATCAGAGTCCGATCACCCCTCAACCTTGCACAGCAAGTACAGCTGAATGTTAAAATCGGTGAAGCACATGTAACAGAAATGATTTAATCTCATGAATTATATTATGAAATGATGTAACCTTACAGTACTTGTGCCATCCAGAAAGCAGCAAAATAATCTCTGGTTGTTTTTTCTTTATTAAGGTAGATAAAACCCTGTCGAATTTACAGGGAAAAAATTTGCAGGGCGATGGGGAAAGAGCAGGGGAGTGGGATTAATTGGATAGCTCTTTCAAAGAGCTGGCACAGGCATGATGGGCCAAATGGCCTCCTTCTGTGTTATATGATTCTATGATTCTATCAATCTAGCATTCTATGAATAAAACTAAAGCTGTGTATCGTGTTTTTCCAATGATTTATTTGTGACTAATCTTTTTTTTTCCGCTATATTCCAAGTTCTTTTTCCACTCATTCTCAGGATATGGCCATTGCTGGCAAGGCTGGCATGTATTGCCCATCCCTAGTTGCCCTGCCAGGCCACTTCAGAGTGCAGTTAAGTGTCAACCACAGTGGTTGTGGGACTGGAGTCACCTATCGTCCAGACCGGGTAAGGACGGCAGATTTCCTTCCCTTAAGGACATTAGTGAACTAGTTTGTAATTTAAGACAATCCGACAGCCTCATGATCATTTATACTGATACCAGCTTTTTACTTCCAGATTCTTTTTTAAACTGAATTCAAATTCTCAAACTGTCATGGATGGGATTTGAAGTCATGTTCTCTGGATTATTAATCCAGGTCTCTGGATTATTAGTCTACTAACATAACTACTACAATACCGTACCTATATTCAGTAACAAGATCAACCTAGTGCTTGGCTGACTTACTGAAGGTGGAATGCTGCTTGTAATAAAATCCTTCTTCACTGCTGTAATATTTGGATGATACAAATGAAATCTGATTGCACAGTTTACGTATTGAAAAACATTCAATAAAGAGGCACAAAATCTCATTTTAAATGTATTTTGTGACAGAATTATATTAGGGCATCATAAGCAATGTGACAGGTGGAAAGTATTTACAACAAATAAAACACAGTGAATAAAGAAATATTCTTTGCTTCTAATTTTGCCCATTATTTTTTTTGGCTTATTTCCCCTTTATCTGCCCAATTTTTGTATAAAAATTATCTCAACAGGTTAAGCGGACATTTAATCATGAAGGGGTTCTGATGGAGTAATTAGTATAAATGATCATGAGGCTGTCGAATTGTCTGAAATTACCAGCCCACTGGCGGAAGGGCCGGTAGCCCGAGGACACAGATTTAAGGTGATTGACAAAAGAACCAACAACAACAAAAACTTGGCAACACGGTGGCATAGTGGTTAGCACTGTTGCCTCACAGCGCCAGGCACCCGGGTTCGAATCCGGCCTCGGGTGACTGTCTGTGTGGAGTTTGCATATTCTCCCCGTGTCTGCGTGGGTTTCCTCCGGGTGCTCCGGTTTCCTCCCACAGTCCAAAGATGTGCGGGTTAGGTTGAGTTGGCTATGATAAATTGACCCTTAGTGTTAGGGGGATTAAATATGTGGGGTTACGGGGATAGGGTGGGATATGTGTCAGTGCAGGCTCGATGGGCCGAAATGGCCTCTATCTGCACTGTGGGGATTCTGTGATTTTTAACGCAGTAAAACGTCCCAAGGCGTGTTATAAGACAAAAAAAATTGACAGAGGTGAAATGAGAATTTATTTTTACGCAGCGAGTTATTATGATCTGGAATGCACTGCCTGAAAGGGCGGTGGAAGCAGATTCAATAATAACTCTTGTCGTAAGAATGAGCCTTACGCGTGGTGAACTTAAAGTAAGCTTTAATCAACTAAAAAGGTGCTACATACAAAAGAGGTCTTACTCTATGCCTCTCCAGGATCCAACTGATCAGCCCAGTATTTATCCTGGACTAATCACAGGAAGTGATGTAATAAAGTTCGAGTCACAGGAAGCTGTATTGTGTTACCACATTCTCCCCCCCCCAAAAGATTAGGAGGCCGGGATGAAATTCGAGTCACAGGAAGCTGTATTGTGTTACCACATTCTCCCTCCATTTCGTAGCCGCTGGACGAGGGAGAGCCGCACCCGTTTGGGTTCTCGTAGCGGTAGAGGGCCCCTAGCCCGTTTACCCGCCGCGGGCCGTGGACCAGAGTCCGAGTGATCCAGCCCGCTCTGTGAGGGGTCAGGACGATCCTGACTGTGTACTGGTGCCCGAACGGGTGTCGGGCAGGGCTGTGGCAGATCCGTTTCCGAGCGTATGGTACGGGGTGGATCGTGGCTGCGCGTGCGAGCCCCGACGGGCTCATAGTCAGTCTGCCCCAGGTCGGCACGCTGGAGTGAGGTACCAGCCGGCGTCAGATCCAGATCATGATGAGAGGCACCTGGCGAGCCCAGAGATGTGCCTGGTACAATATCATCCCCTGGTGTCCCTCTATGTTTCGGCGGGCAGGGAGCCAGATCCCGCAATGACACGGTAGATTCCCGACCGTCAGGATACCGAATATAGGCGTAGGTCGGGTTGACGTCAGTGAGCTCAACCTCATCTACCAGGGGGTCATTCTTAGACGCCCGAACATATCTTCGGAGTAGCACTGGTCCCGGTGCAGTCAGCCACGACGGGAGAGATATCCCATAGGATGAGCGACGCTGAAATCGGAAGAACCGTTCATGAGGCGTCGTATTTGTGGCGGTCGAAAGGAGGGACCGTGTGGAGTGTAATGCGTCTGGAAGTACTGCTTCCCATTGCTGGTTGGGTAGGCCCCAAGATCTCAAAGCCAGACGTACCGCATTCCAGATGATAGCGTTAAAACGCTCGACTTGCCCATTCCCGACCGGATGATAAGGCGTCGTTCTGCTGGCAGCAATACCCCGTTCCGAGAGATAGGCCTTGAGTTCTCCTGACATAAAAGAAGGGCCCCGATCCGAATGAACATAGGATGCCATGCCACAGAAAGCAAATACCTGCTCAAGGCAGCTGATAACCGTGGTCGTCAGCATATTGGGGCAGGGAAAGGCAAATGGAAAATGGGAATACTCATCGACCATGGTCAATAGATAAGTGTTGCGAATTGAAGAGGGCAACGGCCCCCTAAAATCGATGCTAAGCCGTTGCATTGGCTGGGTCGCATGTATGAGTATACCACCCGAGGGGCGGAAAAACTGAGGTTTCAATTCCGCACAGACTCTGCAGTCCGAGCACATCTTCTTTACATCCCCGGTAGAGAATGGGAGATTTCGGGACCGCACGAAGTGTAGCATGCGAGTAACGCCCGGATGACACAACCCATCATGGATGTCTACGAGCGTAGAGGGTGCCATGGCGGAGCAGAATGCTCGTGTGAGGGTATCCGGAGCCACATTCTCCTTGCCAGGTCGATAGTGGATGGTGTAACCAAAAGAGGCCAATTCCAGCCGCCAAAGCTGGATTTTATTATTTTTAATTTTGGTCCGTTTTCGATTATCGAGCATGAAGGCGACCGATCGCTGGTCCGTGATTAAGGTAAAGTGCTGGCGAGCTAGGAGATGAGTCCACTTCCATACTGCCTCTATGATGGTTGTAGAGGGTTCTTAACAATAACGACCTGGGCGCGCCATGGCGACGAACAAGGCTCGATGATATCCTCTGCTAAAAGCCGAGAAATCTCAGCCGCAATAAAAGACTGGTCTTCCTGACTGAAACGTCGTGACTTTGTTATAATCGGTTTGCATCGAGGAGGGATACTGGTAAACAGTGAGGGTTCATCCAGTGAAGCTGCTGACAATGCACAGAACGGTAATCGAGGTCGTATATTAGAAATAGTGAGTTCAGGTTTGGATCCGCCGAACTCAATGGTGAGCTTCTTATGCTGCTTTTGAAAATCTAGCCCTAAGATAAGATCACTACATAAGTCCTTGAGCACCGAAAGCCGGGTGGAGGGATACCTGTGACCATTAAGTGTTATTTCAACCATACAAAAGCCAGAAATTCTGGTATTAAGTGATGACTGAGCCATCGCAATTGCCTGGTCCGATGGGAAAACATGTAGCTTTAACTCTGCAACAATCTGTTCCCTAATGAAACTATCAGTGCTACCTGAGTCAATTAAGGCATCTAAAGTATGTCCATTAATTGATGCTTTTGTAGCTGCATGGAATAGGTTCTGAGGACAAGCAGCTGTAATTGGTGTCGTTGCACAAAGTGTGGCTGAAACTCTAGGTGTGTTTCTTCGAGAGAAAACCCGAGAGGAAGCACGATAGATTTTAGCCGGAACATCTTGATAGGCCCTTACCGGGGCAGTTCGGTAGGACTTAGCTTGATAAGCCCTCGTAGAGGCTCTTGATAGGCAAACCTTTGCAAAATGACCCTTTTTGTTGCAATGACTGCAAAACGCATTGCGAGCAGGGCAGAATTTCCGAGGGTGAAACTCATCACCACAAAAGAAGCATTTCTTAGATTGCCAAGCGGCTGCCACAGTGGGGTCATCATCCTCTTCATCAGTGAAGTCATCAGATTGATCGTCAGGGATAAAGTCCTCCCTAATAGAGTTCACCTGTGGCCTCTTAAATTGCCTGACTGTAGTTAAGGCAGCAGACCGAGGTCTGGGCACTGTATAAAGGTCTGCATTTCTTTTTGCCAGATCTAGAGAGCAAACCATGTCATAAGCTCTCTGAAGCTCAAGTGTCTTACTTTCCAGTAGACGCTGGCGTATAAATGGGGAGGCAAGCCCGCAGATGAAAGCATCACGGATCATTTCTTCATGGTACAGCTCAGCTGAGGCCGCCTGAAAGTTACAGTCCATACTAAGTCTGCGAAGCTCTTGGAGGAATTTATCAATGGATTCCTCCGGCCCTTGTTGGGCTGTAGCTAGTAGATGTCTGGCATAGACCTCATTCGGTGTCTTAGTATATAGTCTTTTAAGCGTCCGAATTGCCTCCTCGTAACTGCCCCATTCCTCGACATACTGAAATACATTCGGGGTGACACAGTTGATGAGTATCTGCAATTTTGAGTCATCATCAGCCTTGCAATATTCGAGAAAATTGTCAAACGTGCAATACCAGTGTTTCCACACCTTACCGGCTGCTGGGGTGTTTGGGTCCAAGTCAAGACGCGATGGTTTAAGGATGTTTTCCATGATGGGTGATTCCCTGGATCCTTAGTTCCGAGTTCGTCCAAAAAGTTTGAGTGCGAAGTTTTTCAAAGTTGATTAAATTGTCGTAAGAATGAGCCTTACGCGTGGTGAACTTAAAGTAAGCTTTAATCAACTAAAAAGGTGCTACATACAAAAGAGGTCTTACTCTATGCCTCTCCAGGATCCAACTGATCAGCCCAGTATTTATCCTGGACTAATCACAGGAAGTGATGTAATAAAGTTCGAGTCACAGGAAGCTGTATTGTGTTACCACAACTCTCAAAAGCGAATTGGATAAATACTTGAAGGGGAAAAAATTACAGGGCTACGGGGAAAGAGCAGGGGAATGAATGGGACTAATTGGACGGCTCTTTCAAAGAGCCGGCACAGGCACGATGGGCCGAATGGCCTCCTTCTGTGCTGTAAGTTTCTATGATTCTATAGTTTATAGAAGATTCTATTTGCATGATAAAGTGGGAATTTAGAACGGAGTCTGTCAAAGAAAGGTTAAGTTGTCTGACTGGACTTCACTATATTGTATTGTGCACGTGGGTCCCCCGAAATGCACATGAAAAAAGGATGAAAGAAATGCAGAACTAATAGCTGGGTCACTTATTACTAATAATCTGATCACAGATTCCATTTACATAGACGGGAGGGGGGGAATCCCTCCCAACTGAGATCTGTGAAACAACATTGATCAGCAGTCTAGTACCACCAAAACCGTTTACACAGCATCGTAAGTAAAACGATAGACTCTGCATTCAATTTCTGTGTAAAGGTACACAGTAACTGGGGAGATAACATCGATGGCAAAGCCAAATAGGATGCTGTCTTTCAAAGTATTTAAGAGGGATCTTTCCTAGATACTCAGAAATAGGAATGAAACATATAAGATTCCGATGGGGATTGACAGAGTAGATACTGAGTGAGCTTGGTGCCGGGTTCTCGCTCAGGCCAACATCCCCAGCACCGAAGCTTTGACCACGCTCGATCAGCTCCGATGGACGGGCCACATCGTCTGCATGCCCGATACGAGACTCCCAAAACAAGCGCTCTACTCGGAGCTCCGACACGGCAAGAGAGCCCCAGAATCATAGAATCATAGAAAGTTACAGCACGGAAAGAGGCCATTTCGGCCCATGGTGTCCGCGCCGGCCAACAAAGAGCTATCCAGCCTAATCCCACTTCCCAGCTCTTGGTCCGTAGCCCTGCAGGTTACAGCATCCCAAGTGCACATCCAAGTACTTTTTAAATGTGGTTAGGGTTCCTGCCTCTATCACCCTTTCAGGCAGTGAGTTCCAGACCACCACAACCCTCTGGGGAAGAAATTTCCCCTCAAATCCCCTCTAAATCTTCCACTCATTACTTTAAATCTGTGCCCCCCGGTTTTTGACCCCTCTGCTAAGGGAAATAGGTTCTTTCTATCCACTTTATCTATGCCCCTCATAATTTTATACACCTCAATAAGGTCTCCCCTCAGCCTCCTCTGTTCCAAGGAAAACAGACCCAGCCTATCCAGTCTTTCCTCATAGCTAGGTGGGCAAAGGAAACGCTTCAAGGACACCCTCAAAGCCTCCTTGGAAAAAGTGGAACATCCCGTCTGACACCTGGGAATCCCTGGCCCAAGACCGCTCAAAGTGGAGAAGAAGCAGCCAGGAAGGCACCGAACACCTCGAGTCTCTTTGCCGGGAGCAAGCGGAAGCCAAGTGCAAACAGCGGAAGGAGCGCACGTCAACCCAAGTACCCCACCCACCCGCCCCTTCAACCACCGTCTGCCCCACCTGTGACAGAGACTGTAGGTCCCGCATTGGACTCATCAGTCACCTGAGAACTCATTTTTAGCGTGGAAGCACGTCATCCTTGGTTCCGAGGGACTGCCTAAGAAGAAGAAGATGCTGAGTGGCTGTTTCCCCTGGCTGGAAAGTCTAGAACTAGGGGGCACTTGGGGGAGAAATTCCTCTAGAGGGCCATTTGGGGCGCTAAGTGAAAAATGTTTGGAAAGTTAGCGCCAGGCGCTAACCTTTTCAAACATTTGTTAAATTCCCTCTTGTTGCTCCAGAGGGAGGTGGAGCGCTAAATCAAGCGCTCCGCTTGCCTCTTGGAGCGCAGGAAGCGGGGAATATCCCGATCCGGGGCGATGTGCTCAGCAGCGCTACACGTGGCGCTGCCGTGTTGCAGGAGCTCTTCCCTGCATTAAAGGGAAGGGCCCCACAGCTGCGAGCTCTGCAGGTTTCATTGCAGATTTCTAGGCCACCGGGGAGCGCGACCGGTGGCCGAAAATAAATAAAAAAGAAAATGGGCTTTTTTTTTTTGGTTGGCCGCCCACCGCACGGTTAAGTTGCGCCCCGCGAGCAGCCGGCCTCACTGTTCGCGACCCCTGCAGCAGTCGGTAACATCGCCCGGCGAGTGAGAATTTTTCTCCCGAGGCGCTACCGGGGCGCTGCTGCCCGGAGATGACGTCATGATCTCCGGGCGCAGAAGATCGGGGCGATACCTGGTAGCGCTGCCGCTAACCTCCTGCGAATTTCGCAGGAGGCGTGGTTATCGCCTCGGGGGCGAAAAGCCATTTGCGCCCCGTTAGCGCCTCCCCTACCACCGGAGGCGCTAACGATAGGAATTTTGCTCCCATAGTCTCAGAATAAGAGGTCGGCCATTTAGGACTGAGATGAGGAGAAATTTCTTCACTCAGAGGGTGGTGAATCTTTGGAATTTTCTACCCAGAAGGGTTGTGGGTACTGAATCATTGAGTTTATTCAAGCCTGAGATCGATAGATTTTTGGACTCTAGGGGAATCAAGGAATATGGGGATCGGGCGGGAAAGTGGAGTTGAGGTCGAAGATCAGCCATGATCTTACTGAATGGTGGAGCAGGCTTGAGTGGCCAAATGGCCTGCTGCTGCTCCTAATTCTTATATTCTTATGAATGCAATTATTTGAGACTTTTTAACCAGTTCATCAATATGTGAAGATACATGTGCAGGATGTATTAAAATTCACTCTAATCCACCTTTACTTCCTTTCTTTGCAGTTTAAGACAGCAGGACTAGAGCAATGATACTGCGCCATTCAAATGTTCTTTGATATGGTCAAGTTTTAAGATATATATATATATACACAACTCTTTGATTAAGTTTGAGGTTAATTCAGTCATTAGATGTTCAAATTTGGATGTAGCCTGAACTCATATCTGATGGTATCAACAGAAATCGTTGGAAAAACTCAGCAGGCCAGGCAGCATCCGTGGAGAGAGAAACAGAGTTAACGTTTCAGGTCGAAGACCTTTCGTCAGAACTGGAAAAAAGCAGGAAATGAAATAGATTTAAAGCAAGTATAATGCTGGGAAAAGGGGGAGGGGATGAAAGAACAAAGGGGAAGGTCAGTGGTGGGATAGAAAGCAGGAGAGATTAAGAGACATTGAGAGACATTAAGAGATAATCAAGGCAAGAGGAGGTGTTAATGTGACAGGTTGAGGCTAGATGAAGTGTGAGATGCGCTGGCAGAATGAAGGACAGCTGCCAGCTTCTGGGAGGGGGAAAAAAAGCCAAACAAAAGGGTGGATGAAAAAATAAAATAAAAAAATATAAATGTGATAGGGGCCGAGGTTATGATCTGAAATTGTTGAACTCGATGTTGAGTCCAGAGGGCTGTAGAGTGCCTAAACGAAAGATGAGGTGCTGTTCCTCGAGCTTACGCTGAGCTTCCATGGAACAATGCAAGAGGCCGAGGACGGTGAGGTCAGAGTGGGAGTGGAGCAGAGAATTAAAGTGACAGGCCACCGTCATATCTGATGGTGATTGTGTTAAAAAAGGGAATAACATGAAGGCGTTTTGAATTTCAGAGATGATTTATGAATAGAAGCCTCCTCTTTACTGGGCAAAGATTAGTAGAACAAATTCCCAATCGTATTGGTTACATGAGAGACAGTGCAAATACTGTACCTCCCACACAAAGCAATGCTGACTTTCCAGTTAAGAGATTTTATCATCTGTTTGCATATGCACAGGTGGGTCAAGAGTGCATCCTTTTACAGTACCGCTATAAAACAAGTACAGTCATTAAAAGGAATGACAGAGAGGTAAGCCCGAGGACAGGCCATTGTTCCTGCCTGCTGTACAAATCTGTGAGAACTTACATTTACAGCAGTAAGGAATTATCTACATTTAACGTTACTGACAGCGCAAAGCAAATGTGGGGGTCTATGTGGAGCACTACCCTATTTAGATACAGTAGACCTTTTAAAGAGCTATCATTTTGGGCGACCACACTCAGCGAGGGGGCCTATGACTGGCATCGTCTATGTGCTCCATCAATGAATGTGACTGTTGGAGGTAACATCAATTAGCATTCCTTCCCACCTCGGATTTGACTAGGAGGTGCCCTAGGCGGGAAACTTCAGTTCTAGCCAAGTACTGTTGTGTACACTTACCTTCTTTTTAAACATCAAACTGACAATGGGAACCTTTTTTTAAACTATACTTTTTTTTTAAAACTTGGCAGAATTAGAACTCATAAATACCATCTGCAATAACACTAAGGGCTTTCCAAAGTGTAATGGTTGTCATGGTGAAAAAAATTACATGATACTGTGGAATAAAAACAAGATCAAAGTAAATAGTTTAAAAAATGTTACTGTGCATCAGAGCTCACAGATTGAATGCGCTTGTCTGTTATGCTAAGTAAGGCTCCCCTTTCCTGATAGATTAGGGCCTCAGAGAATTAAAATCATCCTATCTTCAGTTGTAACTGCGCTTCACCTCATAACTTTTAGCAATTCAAAACGCTAATTTGTTACATTTTTTCCTTCGCTCTCGTAACTTGTACCGTCTTTCAGATTATTGAGAAAGTCGTAGTAAAAGTCCAGTGTTTTTGGAATTATTACATTGCAGCTGAACTGTTTTTCGGGTTTGGCACTTTTCTGACTGGAATCTGCCTGCGTTGAAATGTTGACAGTGATCTTCCAACATAAGCCCCAGGGTTTCCTACCTCCTGACCATCGCTTCCTTTTCAGAGCCACTGACATCATTCGAATGTCCCTGCTTGCTTCCTATTAAATTTGAACTCCCATGTTTTACCCACTGAATTGAAAGTATTTCCTCTTGTACTGAATGGAAGATTTATAGCAAATTCTGAATCTGACTGTAGGACCATAGGATCAGGAGTAGGCCATTCAGCCCCTCGAGCCTGTTCCGCCATTCAATTAGATCATGGCTTAGATCTGCATCTTAACTCCTTGGTTCTGCAATCCTTAATACCGTTGAAATTTTCAATTGACCCCCCAGCCTCAACAGCTTTTTGGGGGAGAGAGTTCTAGATTTCCACTACCTTTTGTGTGAGGAGGTGCACCCTGATATCACCCTTGAATGCCCTAGCTCTCATTTTTAGATTTTGCCCCTTTGTTCTGGACTACCCCACCAGAGGAAATAGTTTCTCTCTATCGACCCTCTCAAAAAATGAAATGATAACTTTAAAAACAGTCAATTTAGAACCTAGTTTTGATTTTAATAGAGATATTATTAACTGGCGTTCATAGATACAGCCTGGTGTATTGGCCTTGTTCTTGCCTTTGACTTTATGGAATATGCGTTTGGATTTACTTAGCAGCAGAGACGAACATGTCCTCTCACCAGTATGCACTGATTGAGTTTGTGTGTCTCAGCCTAGACCGTAATCAAAATACTGTGCTGGCGAAGCGTTGGCACTGTTCAAGGATTGCTGTTGAAATGTGCAGTCAAAGTCAAAAGTGAGGAAGCACAGTACTTTGGCTGTTCTGGTCCATACCTGACGTAAGACTGTTTCCTACACTGTAACAGTGACTACACTTCAAAAGTACCTCAGTGGTTGTAAAGCACTTTGGGATGTCCTGAGGTCATGAAAGACGCTATACAAATGCAAGTTCTTTCTTTCTTAACATTTTGCGCAGTTATGAAACCCTGGCATTAGAAAGGTAAATGCCAAAATCCAATTTGGTGAGGTAAGTTAAAGCTTCTTATATGATCTTCAAGATGAGCTTTGTAAATATTTTTCCTGCACCAAGTTTTTCCATCTTCTTAAGGATCTAATAGAAGAATTTTTGTATTTATTTTTATTCGTTCATGGGATGTGGGCATCGCTGGCATTTATTGCCCATCCCTAGTTGCCCTTGAGAAGGTGGTGGTGACCCACCTTCTTGAACCGCTGCAGTCCGTGTGGTGAAGGTACTCCCACAGTGCTGTTAGGGAGGAAGTTCCAGGATTTTGACCCAGCGACGATGAAGGAACGGCGATATACTTCTAAGTCAGGATGGTGTGTGACTTGGAGGGGAACTTGCAGGTGAAGGTGTTCCCATGCGCCTGCTGCCCTTGTCCTTCTAGGTGGTAGAGGTCGCGGGTTTGGGAGGTGCTGCCGAAGGAGCCTTGGCAAGTTGCTGCTGCACATCTTGTAGATGGTACACACTGCAGCCACGGTGCGCCATTGGTGGAGGGAGTGAATGTTTAAGGGGGTGGATGGGGTGCCAAGCAAGCGGGCTGCTTTGTGCTGGATGGTGTCGAGCTTCTTGAGTGTTGTTGGAGCTGCACTCATCCAGGCAAATGGAGAGTATTCCAGCACACTCCTGACTTGTGCCTTGTAGGTGGTGGAAAGGCTTTGGGGAGTCAGGAGGTGAGTCACTCGCTGAGACACCTCAATTAGTCCTCTGTTTTTTCCACAGCCTTCACTTTAGTTTGTAACTAGATATCTTTTGCTTAAATAGGCTGTAATACTATCTATCAAAAGCCAAATACGTTTCTGCCTATACTTGTTGCCATTATAACTTTGAATACTACAAAAGGAGTAACACATTGCTGCATTCAGATAATCCAGTAAAGCATTCAAGATTTGTTCTTATAGTTTGCTATCATTTGAACCCCTCAATGTGTTATGCATGCAACACACTCCAACCTATGTACTGACCTTCATTGGCTCCTGGTCCAGCAACACCTCGATTGTAAAATTCTCATCCTTGTTTTCAAATCCTTCCATGGTCTCAACCTTCCCTATCTCTGTAACCTCCTCCAGACCTACAATTCTCTGAGATCTCTGCGCTGCTCCAATTCTGGCCTCTTGTACATCCCCGATTTTCGTCGCTCCACCATTGGCGGCCATGCCTTCAGCTGCCTGGGCCCTAAGCCTCTCATCCTCTCTTCCTTTAAGACCTACCTCGTTGACCAAGCCTTTGGTCCCCTGTCCTAATATCTCCTTACGTGGCTGAGTGTCAAATTTTGTCTGATTACGCTCCTGTGAAGCGCCTTGGGACGTTTTACTACGTTAAATGCAAGTTGTTGTTGTTCTATATATGTAGTCACTAGGTAGTGCATAAAGGTTACTAAAGATTCCTGGACGGTTAGAAAGAAAGAAAGGTGGAATTCCTGGAGTGTTTACGGGATGGTTTCCTGGACCAATATGTCGAGGAACCAACCAGAGATCAGGCTATCTTAGACTGGGTATTATGCAATGAGAAAGGATTAATTAGCAATCTTGTTGTGCGAGGCCCCTTGGGTCGGAGCGATCATAATATGATAGAATTCTTCATTAGGATGGAGAGTGAAGTAGTTGACTCAGAGACTAGGGTCCTGAATTTAAATAAAGGAAACTACGATGGTATGAGGTGCGAGTTGGGTAGGATTGATTGGGAATGTCACTCAAAGGGTTGACGGTGGATAGGCAATGGCAAACATTCAAAGACCACATGGATGAACTACAGAATTTGTTCATCCCAGTTTGGCATAAGAATAAAACAAAAAGGGTGACTCAACCGTGGCTAACAAGGGAAATTAGGGATAGCATAAGATCCAAGGAGAGGGCATATAAATTGGCCAGAAAAAGCGGTAACCCTGAGGATTGGGAGCAGTTTAAGATTCAACAAAGGAGGACAAAGGGATTAATTAAGAAGGGGAAAATAGAATGCAAGAGTAAGCTTGCAGGGAACATAAAAACTGACTGTAAAAGCTTTTATAGATATGTGAAGAGAAAAAGATTAGTGAAATCAAGCGTAGGTCCCTTGCAGTCAGAATCAGGGGAACTTATAATGGGAAACAAAGAAATGTCAGACCAATTAAATACATATTTTGGTTCTGTCTTCACAAAGGAGGACACAGATAACCTCCCAGAGATGTTGGGGAACATAGAGTCTGATGAAAGGGAGGAACTGAAAGAAATCAGTATTTGTAGGGAAATGGTGTTAGGGAAATTGAAGGGATTGAAGGCTGATAAATCCCCAGGGCCTGATAATCTACATCCTAGGGTACTTAAGGAAGTGGCCCTAGAAATAGTAGATACATTGCTGATCATCTTCCAACATTTGATGGAATCTGGAACTGTACCCATGGATTGGAGGGTAGCTAATGTTACCCCACTATTCAAAAAGGGTGGTAGAGAGAAAACGGGGAATTACAGACCGGTAAGCCTGACATCGGTAGTGGGGAAAATGCTAGAGTCCATTATAAAAGATGTAATAGCTGAGCACTTGGAAAACAGTGACAGGATCGGACAAAGTCAACATGGATTTACAAAAGGTAAATCATGCTTGACTAATCTACTGGAATTTTTTGAGGATGTAACTGGTAAAATAGATTAGGGAGAACCAGTGGATGTGGTGTATTTGGACTTCCAAAAGGCTTTTGATAAGGTCCCGCATAAGAGATTAGCGTGTAAAGTTAAGGCACATGGGATTGGGGGCAAGGTATTGACTTGGATAGAGAACTGGTTGGCAGACAGAAAGCAAAGAGTTGCAATAAATGGGTCTTTTTCCGAGTGGCAGGCAGTGACTAGTGGGGTACCGCAGGGATCGGTCCTTGGACCCCAGCTATTCACAATATATATTAATGATCTAGACAAGGGAACTAGATGTAATATCTCCAAGTTTGCAGACGACACAAAACTGCGTGGGCGTGTGTGCTGCGAGGAGGATGCCGAGAAACTCCAGGATGATTTGGACAGGTTGAGTGATTGGGCAGAAGCGTGGCAGATGCAATATAACGTGGATAAATGCGAGGTTATCCACTTTGGTGTCAAAAACAGAAAGGCAGATTATTATCTGAATGGCAATAGATTGGGAGAAGGGGAAGTGCAACGAGACCTGGGTGTCCTTGTGCACCAGTCGCTGAAGGTAAGCATGCAGGTGCAGCAGGCGGTTAAGAAGGCAAATGGTATGTTGGCCTTCATAGCGAGAGGGTTTGAGTACAGGAACAAGGATGTCTTGCTGCAGTTGTACAGGGCCTTGGTGAGACCACACCTTGAGTACTGTGTGCAGTTTTGGTTGCCTTATCTGAGGAAGGATGTTCTTGCCATGGAAGGAGTTCAGCGAAGATTCACAAGGCTGATACCTGGGATGGCAGGAATGACGTATGAAGAGGGATTGGGTCGATTGGGCTTATACTCGCTGGAGTTTAGAAGAATGAGAGGGGATCTCATTGAAACTTATAAAATTCTGACAGGACAGGACAAACTAGATGCAGGAAGGATGTTCCCGATGGTCGGGGAGTCCAGAACCAGGGGTCACAGTCTAAGGATAAGGGGTAAGCCATTTAGGACAAAAATAAGGAGGAATTTCTTCACCCAGAGAGTGGTGAATCTGTGGAATTCTCTGCCACAGAAGGCAGTAGAGGCCAATTCATTAAATAGATTCAAGAAGGAGTTGGATATACAGTATTTTTTAAGGCTAAAGGATCAAGGGATATGGGGAGAAAGCAGGGACAGGGTACTGAATTTGGATGATCAGCCATGATCGCATTGAATGGCGGAGCAGGCTAGAGGGGCCGAATGGCCTACTCTTGCTCCTATCTTCTATGATTCTATGAAAGACTTGTATTTATATAGCGCCTTTCACGACCACCGTACATCTCAAAGCGCTTCACAGTCAATGACGTACTTTTGAAGTGGAGTCACTGTTGTAATGTGGGAAACGCAGCAGCCAATTTGCACACAGCAAGCTCCCTCAAACAGCAATGTGATAATGACCAGATAATCTGTTTTTAGTGATTTTGGTTGAGGGATAAATATTGGTCAGGACACCGGGGATAACTCCCCTGCTCTTCTTCGAAATAGTGCCATGGGATCTTTTACGTCCACCTGAGAGGGCAGACGGAGCCTCGGTTTAACGTCTCATCCGAAAGACGGCACCTCCGACAATGCAGCACTCCCTCAGCACTGCACTGGGAGTGTCAGCCTAGCTTTAATGTGCTCAAGTCCCTGGAGTGGGACTTGAACCCACAACCTTCTAACTCAGAGGCGAGTGTGCTGCCCACTGAGCCACAGCTGACACTGCATAGACAATGATCCTTTTTGCCAATTAACATATTTTGAGTTTGGAGGATCTTGCACAAAAGTTCCGTATTACAGTTTTGAGGTGTTGACGACTGTTTTCTCTCAACAGAATAACAACAACCTTGTAAGCAGACCTTGACCAATTTACACTTTACCCCTTACAAGCTGGTCCTTCCCTGCACTTTTCCCTGATAGAAATGTTTTCCCAGGGACGAACCATGAGCCCATTTGCAGTAATCTGCTTACTAGATTTAACAGTTCCTCGTCATGCTGGGAATTCACTTTAAAATGGCAGTTATTACCACACGAACTAGAGCTTTTTATAGATGGAAGCAACTGACAACTTTATTTCAAAAACAGCAAAATAAAGCACAAAAATGGCATATACTAAATGTACAATATATCTTTATCATAAACGGGAGAAAAAAGTCTATTTTCAGTTAAGTACCCTTAATAGGAATAACTTCTGATTTAGTTGAAGTGACTAATAAATTGATAAAGTTCTAGTTGCACTGATTTCAGCTTTCTTTCTCTCTCCAGCATACACCTCTGTCTAGAACATCAGCTTTCCAGCATTCTTCATTCTCTGTCTTCCAAGCTCCTGCTTTTCACTAACAGTTATTGCTATTATACCTCTTTCCCACCTTCAATTTTCTTCTCCTGAAGATGGTAAATGCAGGGTTACACGTCCAGAGGGACTGCCAGCCCTTTAGTACCTTTCTTAAGTAACTATTCTTCATATGTAAGCCTGGTCTCACTACTCCCGTCGTGTCAATCACAGATAAGGCCATCTCTGACCACTTCCACGTATCGCTCTCCACCCACATCCCCCTTCCCCCCCACCCACAACCCTACTTCCTTCTGTGTCCGCCCCCGGAAAAAAACTCTCTTCCAACTCTCTTACAACTGCACTTATGAAATTCCAACTCTCCAGCCTTTGGCCCTCCATTCACCACAACATTTCTGCAGCTACCGATCTGCTCAACCACACCCTCACCACCACCTTTGATGCCCTAGACCCTATTAAAACAATTACTCTCTCTCACCCTGGCCATTCCCCCTGGTACGGCCCTCATCTTTGCTCCCTTATGTCCAAGGGACACAGACTTGAACGGATATGGCAGACAATTGGTTTAGCCAGTCACCGCCAGATCTGGCTGGACCACATAAAGCATTATCGGGTCATGCTCTCGTCTGCCAAAATTGCTCACTATTTCAGAATCATTCTGGAATGCAAAGATAAACCACTGCTAACCGTCTTCTTAAACACCTCTCCCCTGTCTCCTCCACTTTCACCTCCAACAACAAGTGTGAGGAGCTCATGGACTTCTTTGTCTCTAAGATTGAGACCATCCGTTCAGCTGCCTCTGCCACTTCCCCTAGCCCACCAGGCTAAACTTCCTCTAAGGTTCCCCCCTGCCCTAGTCCTGAACTCAAATCTTTCTACAGTTTCTCTCTGATCGTCCCTCATGACCTCTCCGCGCTCCTCTTGTCCATGAGACCCACTTCCTGCTCCCTCGACCCTATTCCCACCAAACTGCTGACCACCCAACTTCCTATTCTGGCTCCCATGTTAGCTGACATTGTTAACGGTTCTCTCTCCTCAGGTACTGTCCCCCTCTCCCTCAAATCTGCCGTCATCACCCCTCTCAAAAAAACAACCCTTGACCCCTCCGCCCATGCAAACTACCGCCCCATCTCCAACCTCTCTTTCCTCTCCAAAGTCCTTGAACGTGTTGTCGCCTCCCAAATCCGTGCCCATCTTTCCCGCAACTCCATGTTTGAATCCCTCCTATCAGGTTTATGCCCCTGCCACAGTACCGAAATGGCTCTCATCAAAGTCACAAATGACATTCTTTGTGACTGTGACAAAGGTAAACTATCCCTCCTTGCCCTTCTTGACTTGTCTGCAGCCTTTGACACGGTTGACCACTCCATCCTTCAAAGCCTCTCCACCATCATCCAGCTGGGTGGGACTGCACTTGCCTGGTTCCATTCTTATCTATCTAATCGTAGCCAGAGAATTACCTGCAATGACTTCTCTTCCCGCTCCCGCATCGTTACCTCTGGTGTCCCCCAAGGATCTATCCTTGGACCCCCTCCTATTTCTCATCTACATGCTGTCCCTTGGTGACATCATCCGAAAACACAGTGTCAGTTTCCACATGTGCGCTGATGACACCCAGCCCTACCTCACTACCACTTCTATCGACCCCTCCACAGTCTCTAAATTGTCAGACTGCTTGTCCGACATCCAGTTCTGGATGAGCAGAAATTTTCTCCAATTAAATATTGGGAAGACCGAAGCCATTGTTTTTGGTCCCCGCCACAAACTCCGTTCCCTCGGCACTGACTCCGTCCCTCTCCCTAACATCTGTCTGTGGCTGAACCACACTGTTCGCAACCTCAGTGTCATATTTGACCCTGAAATGAGCTTCCGACCACATATCCACAGCATAACTAAGACCGCCTACTTCCACCTCCGTAACATCGCCCGTTGCCGCCCTTGCCTCAGCTCATCTGCTGCTGAAACCCTCATCCATACCTTTGTTACCTCTAGACTTGACTATTCCAACGTACTCCTGGCTGGCCTCATACATTCCACCCTACATAAACTTGAGGTGATCCAAAACTTGGCTGCTCGTGTCCTAACTCGCACCAAGTCCCGTTCACCCATCACCCCTGTGTTCGCTGACCTACATTGGCTCCTAGTTAAGCAGTGCCTCAATTTCAAAATTCTCATCCTTGTTTTCAAATCCCTCCATGACCTCGCCCCCTCCCTATCTCTGTAATATGCTTCAGCCCCACAACCCCGTGAGATATCTGGAATCCTCTAATTCTGCCCTCTTGAGCATCCCTGTTTATAATCACTCCACCGTTGGTGGCCGTGCCTTCTGTTGCTTAGGCCCTAAGCTCTGGAATTCCCTGCCTAAACCTCTCCGCCTCTCTACCTCTCTTTCCTCCTTTAAGACGCTCCTTAAAACCTACCTCTTTGACCGAGCTTTTGGTCACCTACCCTAATTTCTCCTTATGTGGCTCAGTGTCAAATTTTTGTCTTATATCACTCCTGTGAAGCTCCTTGGGACGTTTTACTACATTAAAGGCGCTATATAAATACAAGTTGTTGTTGTTGTTGTTGTTGTTGGACGGTGAGTGTTGCAGGCTGGTTGACTTTGAGGGTTATCAGAAACATGCCTGATCCTGGAACTCAAACTTCCAACAAAAGCGATTGGATAATTATCAGGAGAAGGTACTTTGATCAATTGCTTTCCTTCCACAGCCCAGAGTTGATAAGGGCATTGTTGCATGCCACCATCTACAGTACTCAGCGAGATGTGGAATCAAACCCACGCCTTCATGGTTTGTATGGGCTCAGTACCACATTAGGAAGTACATTGGGGAAGTCATATCACTTCTCTTCTCATATTCAATGCATCATCCCGTGCCCACCCCCGCACTCCTCCAAATGCTAAATGAATGCTGCTAAACCTTCTCAATGCTTTCTAAAATATGGATATTTCAGCTTTTCCCAAACAGACTCCAGGGTGTCCTATTCACAATGGTCATTTTTTGTGTACTGCAGGGAAATTCCATACTTGTTGAGAAACAATTCATTACTTGATTAAAAGTGCATGTAATTCTTACTTCTTGGCAAGAAGGACCCTCAGTGACTCTCTGTGGCATCGTTTGGAAGCTGCATTGGAATCTGTTCAAGGATGTTGAAGATGAAAAGTCTGCAGACAATCGCAGCATGAGACACCTGCTTTCCTTCAATAGGGTTATTTCTCTAAAGCCCACAAAGCAAACTTTTGAAGACTTGTGCTCAATGCTACATTGTTTGAAAGGCATTTTAATTTCCCATCCCACATGTTCATTACACAGGGCACATGCTTGCTACCTCGCACAGTAAAGATTACGGTGCGTCTAATTCAATTGGTTGTGAAAGCACAAGTCAGTTTGTTGTGGTTTGGCCTTTGAAAATCTAGGGTGGGGGCAATATAAAAAAAACAGTATTAGGTTCACCACACTGAAAGTACTAATGTTGGGTAAAGAGTTGCATTGTACACATTAGTTCACGCCCACTCTGAGGTACAGTAAACAAGTGCATGACTCATTCTGCAAATCAAAACTGTTAGAACTGACACGTTTGGTATTGAGCAGGTGATTCATGAGCATTTGAAGCTGGATGTAACGTTACTGCAGGATTAAGGGATGCAGTTGCTAATTATGTTGGTAGCATTTCCTTCCACGTTAAATCTGGTTGCTCTAAGGCTTATGAAACCGTACAACAATCCATATCTGCTCGCGCTGTAGATTGAGCATTAGAGTAAGGCGTTGGCCTAAGTCAAGTGGGGCGTTATTTCTGGCTTTTGTTTTTGTCGGGAAATTTGTGGCTTTTTAACTTAAAAAATGCGGTAAAGTTAGAGTTCCCTCTTTTTTGCTTAGGCTTTTACCGGGTTGTTTTTACCAAAAAGGAATCCTTGTGTAATGATACTTCTGCTTTACTTGACCACCACAGGAAGGCAGTTCAAACATTTAGGGGTTAACTGCATGTTAAAAGGCACTTTTGGTTGCTTTTCTTTCAAATGGTTTTGTGTATAAAAAAAATCCAGCTGGTACTCTCCATTGAATCATCTCCCACATGACACGAAACATTGCTGTCAGTGAAAAATAAATCAGCCAATCAGAATTCAGTTATAATCATTATTTTAACTTAATTACTGTGATACGGCATTGACTTTTCAAGTGCGTGTGAACAATGTGTTTTTGGGCAACTCTTTCAAAGCACAGGTAGATATTCTTGCTCTATTATCATTTTTAATGTTGAGAATTTTTGCGACGCCTTACTGAGAGGCAGTCCCTCAGTTTATATATAGCCCAACATGAATTATGCATCCTGCTATCTCTACAGGTGTTTCTTCCACACAAATGTCCTTGGATCATAACTTCCTTTCAGACACATTTCCAAAGTATAAAAAGACCCAACTCTGTTGAGATCCCTGATTCAAGAAGGGAAAATGACACTTGTGACAGTGCAGCATTAGAAGCAGTACATTTTGAAAAAAAGTGGAAGCGCCCTTATCATTAACACTGTCTTAATTCAGGAGTGCTCTAACTACAGACCCCGAGCTCTAGCTCACTGGCCCATAACTCAGTCCAATTCTGGCCTCTTACGAATCCTCGATTTTCATCGCTCCACAACTAGTGGCCGTGCCTCCTGTTGCCGAGGCCCTAAGCACTGGAATTCCCTCCCTAAATCTCTCCGCCTCTCTACCTCGCTCTCCTCCTTTAAGATGCTCCTTAAAGCCTACCTCTTTGACCAAGCTTTTGGCTCACCTGCCCTAATATCTCCTTATGGTGCTTGGTGTCAAATTTTGTTTTATAACGCTCCTGTGAAGCGCCTTGGGACGTTTTACTACGTTAAAAGCGCTATATAAATACAAGTAGTTGTTGTTATTTGGGTTTGTATTTCCGATTTAGTTTGTGCTCTTCGAATTTTGTGGACCTGGAGGTTTGGGAAAGGTTGTTTTTAGAAATGTTGCCTCATTTGTGGATAAACCTTAAATCAGAACACCAATATTTTGTTAGTATCTGTGACTCATGACATATGAAAATTAATGTAAACATGGATTTAATTGTACATGGTCCCTAAAGCTCCATAATGCAAACCTATATGGATTGTGAAGATGAAAAGCTTAAATACTCCTGTCCTAATTGAAGTGAAATTGGTGGGATTCATTTAATTTAATTTTAATTAATTAATTAAAGGGCAAGTCATGGCAGGAGAGCTCTGCCCCGTGATATGCTCCTCCTGCTATATGTGGGAAATCAGGGACGCTTCCTGTGTCCCTGACGACCATGTGTGTGGGAAGTGTATCCAGCTGCAGCTACTGATAGACCGCATTGCGGCGCTGGAGCTGCAGATGGATGCATATTGGAGCATTCGCAACGCTGAGAACGTCGTGGATAGCACGTTTAGAGAGTTGGTCACACCGCAGGTAAAGGGTGTACAGGCAGGAAGTGAATGGGTGACCACCAGGCAGAGTAAGAGGTGCAGGCAGGTAGTGCAAGGGTTCCCTGTGGCCATCCCCCTCTCAAACAGATATACCACTTTGGATACTGTTGGGGGGGATGACTTATCAGGGGAAGGCAGCAGCAGCCAACTTCCTGGCACCATGGGTGGCTCTGCTGCACAGGCTGGGAGGAAAAAGTGTGGAAGAGCTATAGTGATGGGGGACTCAATTGTAAGGGGAATAGATAGGCGTTTCTGCGGCCGCAAACGAGACTCCAGGATGGTGTGTTGCCTCCCTGGTGCAAGGGTCAAGGACGTCTCGGAGCGGTTACAGAACATTTTGGAGGAGGAGGGCGAACAGCCAATTGTCATGGTGCACATAGGCATCAACGATATAGGTAAAAAACAGGATGAGGTCCTAAAAGCAGAATATAGGGAGTTAGGAGGCAAATTAAAAAATAGGACCTCAAAGGTAGTAATCTCAGGATTGCTACCAGTGCCACGTGCTAATCAGAGTAGAAATAGGAGGATATTTCAAATGAATACGTGGCTAGAGGAATGGTGCAAGGGGGAGGGATTCAAATTCCTTGGACATTGGAACCGGTTCTGGGGGAGGTGGGACCAGTACAAACAGGACGGTCTGCACCTGGGCAGGGCCGGGACCAATGTCCTAGGGGGAGTGTTTGCTAATGCTGTTGGGGAGGGTTTAAACTAAAGTGGCAGGGGGTTGGGAACCTGAGCAGGGAGACAGAGGAAAGGGAAACAAGGATAAAAGCAAAAGACAGGAAGGAGAAAAACAAAAGTAGAAGGCAAAGAACTCAACAGTTTAAATCAAACATGGTCACAGTAAATAATAATTCATATAGGTCTGAGAGCATTAAAAAAGCAAGCCTGAAGGCTTTGTGTCTTAATGCAAGGAGCATTCGGAACAAGGTGGATGAATTAGCTGCGCAAATAGAGGTAAATGAATACGATTTGATTGGGATTACAGAAACATGGCTCCAGGGTGGCCAAGGCTGGGAACTCAACATCCAGGGGTATTCAATATTTAGGAAAGATAGGCAAAAAAGAAAGGGAGGTGGGGTAGCATTGCTGGTTAAAGAGGAGATTAACACAATTGAAAGGAAGGATATTAGCTCTGATGATGCGGAATCTGTATGGGTAGAACTGAGAAATAACAAGGGGCAGAAAACGTTAGTGGGAGTGGTATATAGACCTCCAAACAGTATAACGGAGGTTGGGGGTGGCATTAAAAGGGAAATTAGAGAAGCATGCAGTAAGGGCACAGCAGTCATCATGGGTGACTTTAATTTACATATAGATTGGGCTAACCAAATTAGTAAAAATACTGTGGAGGAGGAATTCCTAGAATGTTTACGGGATGGTTTTCTGGAACAATATGTCGAGGAACTAACCAGAGATCAGGCCATCTTAGACTGGGTATTATGTAACGAGAAAGGATTAATTAGCAATCTTGTTGTACGAGGCCCCTTGGGTCAGAGTGATCATAATATGATAGAATTCTTCATTAGGATGGAGAGTGAAGTAGTTGAATCAGAGACTAGGGTCCTGAATTTAAATAAAGGAAACTACGATGGTATGAGGCGCGAATTGGGTAGGATTGATTGGGGAATGTCACTCAAAGGGTTGACGGTGGATAGGCAATGGCAAACATTCAAAGACTGCATGGATAAACTACAGAATTTGTTCATCCCAGTGTGGCATAAGAATAAAACAAAAAGGGTGACTCAACTGTGGCTAACAAGGGAAATTAGGGATAGCATAAGATCCAAGGAGAGGGCATATAAATTGGCCAGAAAAAGCGGTAACCCTGAGGATTGGGAGCAGTTTAGGATTCAACAAAGGAGGACAAAGGGATTAATTAAGAAGGGGAAAATAGAATATGAAAGTAAGCTTGCAGGAAACATAAAAACTGACTGTAAGAGCTTTTATAGATATGTGAAGAGAAAAAGATTAGTGAAATCAAGTGTAGGTCCCTTGCAGTCAGAAGCGGGGGAAGTTATGATGGGGAACAAAGAAATGGCTGACCAATTAAATGCATATTTTGGTTCTGTCTTCACAAAGGAGGACACAAATAACCTCCCAGAGATGTTGGAGAACATAGGGTCTGATGAAAGGGAGGAACTGAAAGAAATCAGTATTTGCAGGGAAATGGTGTTAGGGAAATTGACGGGATTGAAGGCCAATAAATCCCCAGGGCCTGATAATCTACATCCTAGGGTACTTAAGGAAATGGCCCTAGAAATAGTAGATGCATTGCTGATCATCTTCCAACATTCGATGGAATCTGGAACTGTACCCATGGATTGGAGGGTAGCTAATGTTACCCCACTATTCAAAAAGGGTGGTAGAGAGAAAGCGGGGAATTACAGACCGGTAAGCCTGACATCGGTAGTGGGGAAAATGCTAGAGTCCATTATAAAGGATGTAATAGCTGAGCACTTGAAAAACAGTGACAGGATCGGACAAAGTCAACATGGATTTACAAAAGGTAAATCATGCTCGACTAATCTACTGGAATTTTTTGAGGATGTAACTGGTAAAATAGATAAGGGAGAACCAGTAGATGTGGTGTATTTGGACTTTCAAAAGGCTTTCAATAAGGTCCCGCATAAGAGATTAGCGTGTAAAGTTAAGGCACATGGGATTGGGGGCAAGGTATTGACTTGGATAGAGAACTGGTTGGCGGACAGAAAGCAGAGAGTAGGAATTAATGGGTCTTTTTCTGAGTGGCAGGCAGTGACTAGTGGGGTACCGCAGGTTTCGGTCCTTGGACCCCAGTATTCACAATATACATTAATGATCTAGATAAGGGAACTAAATGTAATATCTCCAAGTTTGCAGATGACACAAAGCTGGGTGGGCGTGTGTGCTGCAAGGAGGATACTGAGAAACTCCAGGATGATTTGGACAGGTTGGGTGAGTGGGCAGAAGCGTGGCAGATGCAATATAACGTGGATAAATGCGAGGTTATCCACTTTGGTGTCAAAAACAGAAAGGCAGACTATTATCTGAATGGCAATAGATTGGGAGAAGGGGAAGTGCAACGAGACCTGGGTGTCCTTGTGCACCAGTCGCTGAAGGTAAGCATGCAGGTGCAGCAGGCGGTGAAGAAGGCAAATGGTATGTTGGCCTTCATAGCGAAAGGGTTTGAGTATAGGAACAGGGATGTCCTGCTGCAGTTGTACAGGGCCTTGGTGAGACCACACCTTGAGTACTGTGTGCAGTTTTGGTCGCCTTATCTGAGGAAGGATGTTCTTGCCATGGAAGGAGTTCAGCGAAGATTCACAAGGCTGATACCTGGGATGGCAGGAATGACATATGAGGAGAGATTGAGTCGATTGGGCTTATACTCGCTGGAGTATAGAAGAATGAGAGGGGATCTCATCGAAACATATAAAATTCTGACAGGTCTGGACAAACTAGATGCAGGAAGAATGTTCCCGATGGTCGGAGAGTCCAAAACCAGGGGTCATAATCTAAGGATTGGGGTAAGCCATTTAGGACAGAAATGAGGAAGAATTTCTTCACCCAGAGAGTGGTGAACCTGTGGAATTCTCTACCACAGAAGGTAGTTGAGGCCAAGTCATTAAATATATTCAAGAATGAGTTAGATATATTTCTTAAAGCTAAAGGTATCAAGGGATATGGGGAGAAGGCAGGTACAGGGTACTGAGTTTGGATGATCAGCCATGATCTCATCGAATGGCGGAGCAGGCTCGAGGGGCCGAATGGCCTACTCCTGCTCCTATCTTCTATGTTTCTATACCTTACCATCATGCTTATTATCCATGAAAAGGTGTGTACATTCAGCCTATGTTAATATAGTATACTCTGTATATGAATATATGATATCATATTTATCCTTTATGAAGATGGTATATTACGTGTCGATCAGCCTTGGTTCTGCGCATGGGGAGTAAAGAACAAATGCAGTATTCAAGTCAAGCAGGGTTAGAGGGCAAGGGGATAGCTGGAATCAGGCAGCAGAGGGGAAGGACGCAGATGGGTGGGGGTGGAGGGAGGGCGAGAGAGAGGAGGGGAGAATGAAGAGGAGCGGGTGAGATAGAGGAAAGAGAGAGGGTAGAGGAGGTGAGGGGAAAGATAGGGATGAGGAGAGGAGAGGAGGGAGGGGAAAGGGAATGAGAGGATGGGGAGATGGACAAGGAGAGGAGGAAACAGGGGGAAGAGCAGCAGAATGGGGTAGTGGAGGGGCTGGAGGAAAGGAAGGAATGGGGGAGTGGGGGAACTGGGATTGGAGAGTTAAAGCGGGAAAACTGCCTCAGCAGGGTGAGAAGAAAGGCTTGCAAAATCTCTTAGCAGGTGGCTACTCCCTTTCCCTCCAGCAGGCCTGAAAATGTATCTTATTGGGGTGGAATTGTGGTGAGTCGGTCTTGCCTCCCATGGGAGTAGAGTCCAGGAGGCAACATTGCTGCTCATGGGCGTGGGTGGGGAGGGGCCTCTCCTGATGATGATCACTGGTGAGGGGTTTGTGGGGGGGGGGGGGGGCGGGGTGGTGAGGGTTGAGCGCTGGGTAAACATTAATGCTCAGTGGGATGGGGGTCTGGCAAGATTTCTTAAGGAGTTAGGAATTGCTCGACGAAAAAAGACCAGGGTCAATCTAGTTCACTTTCTACCATCCTGGTAGTTGCATGATACAATGATAATGGAGTTGTTGACTAATCATAGCAATCATCTCTATCAATTAGTCTACAATAGAACCAGACATGAGGCAAGGAAAACTCCATTGGTGGATAGATTTGGGAATTATAGCTCCAAGTCACCTGTTCCTCTCAAGCAGGCTACACTTAGCACATGTCATGTCTCAAATTACTCATACACTGCATCCCAAAACGTTATTTCCTGCAAGAAATCTATGTAATTTGCATTTGAACAAATCAATACTTTCCTTCTGAAGGTTTAGTGCATTGCTAATTATGGCCTTCTCTTTCATTCCACTGGTTTATGGTTGCCACAGTTCTGATCAGTGGGTCTTGGCTGTAGGACCACACATGAACTCTACAATGCTCTTCGGTGGACAAGGTGCAGTAATCTTTTGCAAATCACTTTCATGCTTGTTGGTCTGTCTGTTGTGCAATCAGCGATGAACTTTGGGCTGGCCGGTGCATGAATGTAACTGTTATTGCTGGGTGGATCCAGTCCATTTCTCCGGCTCTCGCACCCCACCCCCACCCCGCCAAAGAAAAAGATGCTTATGGAATTTCAGCGTGATAACCATTTGTGTTTAAAATTAGTATATTGTGAAGGAAAACCAAGAAATTACTGCTCCTATCTTTTTTATTTCTATGAACCCCTGGTGCACCGAGGTCAATGCACAGTTCAAAGTCTAGTAGGTATGCACAGCGGAATGTTGCATAAAGGGGGAGTTCAGAGGACTAAGAGCAGGGCTGTCACAGTAACGTTAGGTCATATACCGTGACCCTGGCAATGCCACCTATAGGTGCAATACCCCTGAAATGTTGTGACCACTTAACCATTTTTAATTGTCTATCATTATATATGAATATACTATGTTCAATTCCGTCTATATGAGCAATGAGGCAAAAGCTCTATTTAATGTTATCCATCTAGTTATTTTTGTGTTACTTTTGTAATTTTTTGTCACATTCGATTTACTTTTACAGGAAAATTCTACTGGGGTTTCTACTTGTTCCATTTTTATTTTTTTATTTCCCCAAATGTACAATTAATACTTTTTTAAAGATCAATTTTATTGTGTAACATAAGAGGATGTTCTTTTCTGGAATGGACCTATCTGGATTCAGAAATAACTTCATGACACTAACTGAAATGGTGAAAGATCATCAGAACACAAAGCAGCGGAGAGAAACCAAATTGTTATTGTTTAATTTGCTCAGCTCTTGCGCACTGATAAACGTTTGTTTGGTTTTCAGGCAATATTGATTTTAAAATTCTCATCCTGGTGTTTAAATCCCTCCATGGCCTTGCCCCTCCCTATCTCTGTAATCTCCTCCAGCCCTACAACCTTCTAAGAACTCTACGTTCCTCCAATTCTGGCCTCTTGTGCATCCCCCACTCCCTTCACCCCACCATTGGTGGCCGTGCCTTCAGCCGGCTAAGCCCCAAGCTCTGGAGTTCCCTCCCCAAACCTCTTTGCCTCTCCATGTTTCTCTCCTCCTTTAAGAATCTGCTTAATACCTACCTCTTCGACCAACTGTTTGGTCACCTGTCCTAATGTCTCCTTCTTCGGTTCGGTGTCAATTTTTGTCTGATTACACTCCTGTGACGCGCGTTGGGACATTTTTCTACATTAAAGACCATATTTAAAGGCCATGTGTCAGCCAGTGGTTCAGTTGGTAGCACCCTCGTCTCGGAGTCACGAAGGTTGGGGGTTCAAGTCCCACTCCAGAGACTTGAGCACAAAAAATCCAGGCTGACACCTCCATGCAGTACTGAGGGAGTGCTGCACTGTCGGAGGTGCCGTCTTTCGGATGAGACGTTAAACCGAGGCCCCGTCTACTCTCTCAGGTGGCGTAAAAGGTCCCATGGCACTATTTCAAAGAAGAACAGGGGAGTTATCATTAAAACAGGTTAACAGGTCATTATCACATTGGTTGTAAAGCGCTTTTGGGACGTCCGGTGGTTGTGAAAGGCGCTATATAAATGCAAGTCTTCTTTTCTTTTAAATGCAAGTTGTTGTTGTTATATTATTAGAGCAGATAGAGCTGCTCGGTGGAATGGCAAGATGCAGATACATATCGTGGTGCCATGGTTTCCAGTGTGGCAACCTTTGTTAGGTTCTTGGGGAAGATGCTGACTGAACGTGAGATGCTTCCTCTCAGGGCGGAGGGGGAACTGGAGAACAAGTCAATCTTCATCAGCAATCAGATACAGGGCCTCACGGAAGAGTACAAGAAGAGTCATCCACTCACCTTTCTTGTTTAATACATGTTTGGTGGGTCACGGGAGGGAAGGGACAATAATGTTAAAGTGAGAGAGAAAATACGGTAACATTATTTTAATGTTTTGTGATTTTTGAACACTTATTCACTTAACAGTGAACCATTACAACGGTGACTACACTTCAAGAGGTACTTCATTGTCTGTAAAGTGCTTTGGGACATCTGGTGGTCGTGAAAGGCGCGATATAAATGCAAATCTTTCTTTCTTTTAACAAGAGCCACTTGCATATGACAAAGTATTATTGACTGTACCAGTAGACATATGCAACATATGTTCCTGTTCTGTTTAAGAGATGCCAAGATTTGCAAGGTATGCAAATAAAGTCTTAAATTTCAGCTGAGCTACACGCTCAATTTATTATCTTCCAACACAGGGCGACAGATTGGATAGCATATGCAAAGTAAAGAAGATTAAAGCTTATTGTGGTGATGGTACAGACTCCTGGTGCGATTCAGGCATGAAGATGAATTAAGATATCACCTTACTGTATGCCTGCCTGTGCTGAACTCTTCACAAGCTGGGGAAAACTTTTCAGATCACCATTGCAGATATATTACAATCTGACCTGATGAGAACCTGGTGTGCTTCAACAGTGGAAGCTACAGATCTCCTGAGTGAAAGAGATTTTGTCTCTTGTGTTGATTTGTAGTAGTTGTGATGTATTGATTTTAACATGTCCACTACACAGAAAGAAAGACTTGCATTTATATAGCACCTTTCACGACCTCAAGACGTGCCAAAGTGCTTTACAGCCAATGAAGTACTTTTTGAAGTGGAGTCACTGTTGGAATGTAGGAAATGTGGCAGCCAATTTGCGCACAGCAAGCTCCCACTAACAGCAATGTGATAATGATCAGATAATCTGTTTTAGCGATGCTGGCTGAGATAGAAATATTGGCGGGGACACCGGGGAAAACTCCTCTGCTCTTCTTCGAAATAGTGCCACTGAGAGGACAGACGGGGCCTCGGTTTAACGTCTCATCCAAAAGACTGCTCCTCTGGCAGCGCAGCACTCCCTCAGCACTGCACTGGAGCGTCAGCCAAGATTCTGCGCACAAGTCTCTGGAGTCGGGACTTGAACCCACAATCTTCTGACTCAGACCAACAGAGCCACAGCTGTCACCATATGTTTAAAAAAAAAATCCAAATGCACTAGCGGCTAATAGCCCTATACTTACTGTGTAAAGTACAGAAACCTCCATTCTCTCTCCTGGCTGTCTCACATTACAAAATGTTTCTGTGCTAATTTCAGCTCCAGTGACACAACAGAGCGAAAGAGGGACTTTGTCAGTGTTAAATACTGTGACTACTGGAAGTGCAGTGCAGACTTCGGACTTTTAATATACTTAGATTTAGTGCTTAAAAGTATATCCTGACATGAGTTTATTTTTACTTATAATATAAATACAAGTTGGTGTTTACACTTATACATAAGTTTTATATATGAATACAAGTTGTTGTTGTTACTTGGGGAGTCTACAAAGCAATACTTTTGACATTCACCTGTGTTCAATCAAGCAACCTGGCTACCTGTTTTATAGTTATTTCCGATAATCCATTAAACAGTGGCAGCCAGTGGGAAGCTCAGCCTAGAAATTCGATGGTGAAGCACCTGTTTTTCAGGCACAAAAATGGGCACCTAAGCATCCAATATGTTGATGTTGCGTGCGTGCTCATTATGTGCCAGAAGTGCGCTTCCCGCCATATTGGTTAAGGCAGAAAAATAAAGGCGTCCAGGGCTGGCACCTGAAAGAGGCACTGGGTCCTTTGCACAAGCAAATAGGCCACCTTTGTAAAATTGGGCGGCCTTGAAAGTAGCCACCACCGCTGGAGGCCGCCACCAACAAGGTAAGTTTTTTTTTAAATGTTTACCTGAATGTGGAGCCAGGAGGAGCAGAAGTGCTCCTCCTGTTGTCTACTGCAATGCCAAAGACCATTCTCGGCTCCCTCCCGCTCACTTCCCCCCTCTCCTGATTGACCCCTCCCCTCCCAAACTCTTCCCCCCCTCTCCCGATCGCCTCACCCCTTCCAATTGCCCACTCCCTCCCGATCGCTTCCACCCTCTCCCTATCGTCCCACCTTCAATTCCGATTGTTCCCCCCCCCCCACCACCCGATCGCCCCTTCTCCTCCCAATTGCTTCCCCCCTTCCATGTGGCCGCCTCCCCCCTCCCCCCCCCCTTCCCTTGATCCCTTCTCCCCACCCCCTCCCAGGACATACCTGAGGGCTGTTGCCGGTGATGCAGTGGTCCGAAATTAAAATGTTCTTCGTCGACGAAATGCCTGGGGAGGCCCTGCAGGCGTCTGTAGTTCGTCTGCCTCATGTACATGAGGCCCATGGCCCAATATCAAGTGAGCCTCGGACCTACCCATTCCGTCACAAGGATCATTCCCTGTGCCCAGTTTGTGACGGAAGGTCGAACCAATTTCGAGTCCCTTGTATCCTCACTTTGTTCCATAAGATTAGTATTAGATACATGTGAGGCTTTTAATACTTAGGCTATTGTTAATAAACATGTCAGTGTAGGTTAAGCTTGAAACGTTCAGAAATGTCAGCTATCCTGAATAACTGGAATGATACAAAAAAGTCACATTTAGTCTTTACATCGTTACATATCCAGCTTCTGGCTGTTCCTAGATTGTTAAATCATTACAAAGCATAAATAGGGAATGATACATCTCCCTGAAATAACCTGGCACTGTACAGAAACACGACAAAAGCAATAAAATATTTTTACTTGGGTTGTGAAGATGATGTGCAGCTGAGTGGAACCACAAGCAGCTGCCCAGCGATTTCCCGTGTCATGGAGACATAAAGTAAAGATCTTACAAGGAGCAATGTTAGCGTCACTGTGTGAGAAGGAGGCCTCGGGCGGCCACCTGTCCCTTTTGGTAAAATGAGGTCAAGTGCAAACTACACAGTAACGTTGTTGTGACACAATCTTTCATTTGGCATAAACTGCGTCGCTGCACAGAATGCTTTGGCGAATGAATGGAAGTCAGTTCACCATAAACTCCCCGATAAAGACCGAGTCTTATTTTTTTTACGTCTGCCAAACCAGACTGTTGCACTGACAGTAGCATTACGTTTCCAGATTGTCTCATTTTAACCGTGAGGGTGTCTTCCAGTTGAATGTGACCTAACTTTTCCTGCTCTCCTTTTAACATATAAATTTGCAGAAGATACAATTTGCAAGCACATAATAGAGCTGACCTGGTTTAATCCAGATTGATGGTTGCTGGAGATGCCTCTTCCTCTGCTGTCATGGTGACATGCATGGGCAGGTTTTTTTTTTGGCCAAACTCTCAAGTCAAATTGGATTAATGCAGCAGTGAAAGTGGATTATCCATGAAGTTGAGCTCGTGCAGTATTTTGACAATGTGTACAGTTGCGCTTTCTGTATCCAGGGTGCTGTACACACACTCTCAGATTTTCCATGTCCTCAGCCTAATTACAACTTCAGTCGCGATATGAGCTCCGGTTATCACATTCCGCACCACACCCCTCTTCAGAAGAAAGAAGAGGTGGATGAGCAGCTCCCCCCCCCCCACCACCCCAGGATATGATATTATTCTTAACATGTCCTTTGGCTTGCAGTCTTGACAGCTTCTGCTTTCAGACGGCTTCTTAAAGAAAAAAATACACCAAGGATTCAATCGTTTTTAAGCATCTTCGTATCCTCCAGCAAGTGCCCCCAGGCGGCCAGTGTCTGATCTGCTCATAGATGTGAGTGCTTGAATCGTACTAATTTCTGTTTATCATGACAGGGTTGAAAGAAAGAAAGAAAGACTTGCATTTATAGAGCGCCTTTCACGACCACCGGACGTCTTAAAGTGCTTTTCAGCCAATGCAGTACTTTTGAAGTGGAGTCACAGTTGTAATGTGGGAAATGTGGTTGTCACTATACTTCTGTATGGGTGAGTGGCCAGTGAATCTAGCTTTGAAAACAAGTAGATGGTTACTTAAGTGTAAAAATGCAGTACATCATCAGATCCCATCAATAATCATAGGAACATGGGAATATGAATAGGCCATTCAGCACCTCGAGCCTGTTCTGCCATTCAATTAGATCATGGCTGATCTTAAATCCACCGACCCGCCTTGTTTCCGTAACCCTTAATACCTTTGCCTCACAAAAATCTATCAATCTCAGTTTTGAAATTTTCAATTGACCTAGTTTTTTGGAAGAGAGAGTTCCAGATTTCCACTACCCTTTGTGTGAAGAAGTGCTTTCTGACGTCACCCCTGAACGGCCTGGCTCTAAATTTAAGGTAATGCCCGTTGTAGCCAATGGATTTAAAATTCCCAGTTGTGAAGCGATACAAGATGTCTCTGTACAGTTTCATATGAATATATTTATAACAATAAGATCTTGATGCATACACTTGGCAACGCGACGTATTTAAGGATTCCTTCATTTAAAGTTCTAGTATATCTTTTTTTGAGGGGTGATACAGACAATGTTTTCTCTTGAGCTGGCCCCCCTTGACAAAGCCTTTTAAAAGCAGAGGAAAATGTGTTTTATAAGTGGAGCGTGTACATGAGTATTCTATTAATGAGCGAACCATAGAAGGGATACCTGATCATGAAGGCTTGCTATATGTTGTAAAAAAAAGAGAGAGACTCTGAACATAAATAGTTTCCTCATAAAGTGATTTAAGTGTTCATTAATTTAGGAGTCATTAAGTGTGGTGTAGCAATAGGCTGTTACTGTTTAATCTGCTATTGATATGCCAGTATTAATACATTTTACTTTCCTTATTACACATGTACCTTGTTCTACCTGTGCAATTAACTTTATGGAGAGAACAAATGTGTTTTTAAAAGCTAGCTTTTTAGTGTCATCATCCTAAAACAACTTATTGTCATTGGAAACCAGGTTGTTAAGAACCTCCTTGTTTTGTGGCATACTACACGTCCTTGAGTTTGCTGAATTGCTTTTCTAGGTTGAATACTAAATCCACTTGCTATGGATTTTTTGACTTGATATTGGTCAGAAACTCTTTTAACTGTTGCAACAAGTTATACTTTGTGCTGTGGTGGCAGCTGTCTTTGAAGTGGATGTAGTCCTAACTCATTTTATTACTAAGGTGAGTTCAACACCCACTCACTTCATGGTCATTTTAGTCAGATTCTCATTCTGCCATGTTATTGCTGTCAAAGTTCAACTTCCATTTTTGAACCAAAGAAAGGAGTTGTATTCGTATAGCGCCTTTCACGACCTCAGGATGTCCCAAAGCGCTTTACAGACAATGAAGTACTTTTGCAGCGCAGTCACTGTTGCAATGTAGGAAACGCGGCAGTCAAAGTGTGCACAGCAAGATCCCACAAACAGCAATGTGATAATGACCAGATAACCTGCTTTACTGATGTTGGTACATCACTAAGGGTACAATCATACTGTTTCTTCCTTCAACGCAACAGGGGACAACGTCAGTGCTTTTTGGCTGACTACATCATATGATTGCAAAAATGATATTTAACCTTCTTTTCATAAGAACATAACATAAGAAATAGGAGCAGGAGTAGGCCAATCGGCCCCTCGAGCCTGCTCCGCCATTCAATAAGATCATGGCTGATCTGATCCTAACCGCCAATCTACTATCTACTATCACAGAACCATCTCCTGCATCTAACAGAATTGCACACACGAAATAGGAGCAGAATCAGGCTACACGGTCCCTGGGCCCGCTCCACTACCCACAGGGCCATGACCGATTCGAACCTAGACTCATGTCCAAATTCCTGCCCGCTCCCCGTAACCCTTAATGCCCTTTACTTCTAGGAAACTGTCTATTTCTGTTTTAAATTTATTTAATGATGTAGCTTCTACAGCTTTTTGTGGCAGCATATTCCATGGACCTACCACCCTCTGAGTGAAGTAGTTCCTCCTCATCTCAGTTTTGAAAGAGCAGCCCCTTATTCTAAGACTATGTCCCCTAGTTCTAGTCTCACCCGTCATCGGGAACATCCTCCCCGCATCCACCCGATCCAACCCCTTCACAATCTTATATGTTTCAATAAGATCGCCTCTCATTCTTCTGAACTCCAATGAGTAGAGTCCCAATCTACACAACCTCTCCTCATATGACCACCCCCTCATCCCCGGGATTAACCGAGTGAACCTTTTTTGCACTGCCTCGAGAGCAAGGATGTCTTTCCTTAAGTAAGGACACCAAAACTGTATGCAGTATTCCAGGTGCGGTCTCACCAATACCTTGTACAACTGAAGCAATACCTCCCTATTTTTATATTCTATCCCCCTAGCAATGAAAGCCAACATTCCATTTGCCTTCTTAATCACTTGCTGCACCTGCATACTAACCTTTTGAGTTTCGTGCACCAGGACCCCCAGATCCCTTTGCACTTCAGTACTCTCCAGTTTCTTGCCATTAAGATAATAAATTGCTCTAGGATTTTTCCTGCCAAAGTGCATCACCTCACACTTTCCAGTGTTGTATTCCATCTGCCAAATCTCTGCCCACTTACTTAGCCTGTCTATGTCCCCTTGCAGGTTTTTTATGTCCTCCTCACTCACTACTTTCCCTCCCATCTTAGTATCATCTGCAAATTTTGATATGTTACACTTGGTCCCTTCCTCCAAATTGTTAATATAGATTGTAAAGAGTTGGGGACCCAGCACTGACCCCTGTGGAACACCACTAGTTACTGATTGCCAGTCTGAGAATAAACCATTTATCCCAACTCTTTGCTTTCTGTTAGATAGCCAATCCTCTATCCATGCCAGAATATTACCCCCAATCCCGTGATTTTTTACCTTAAGCAATAATCTTTTGTGTGGCACCTTGTCAAATGCCTTTTGGAAGTCTAAATACACTACGTCTACTGGTTCCCCTTTATCCACTCTATATGTTACTTCCTCAAAGAACTCCAGCAAATTTGTCAAACATGACTTCCCCTTCGTAAAACCATGCTGACTTTGTCCTATTAAATTATGATTATCCAAATGTCCTGTTACTGTTTCCTTAATAATGGACTCCAAAATTTTACCTACCACAGATGTTAGGCTAACCGGTCTATAGTTACCAGCCTTCTGTCTACTGCCCTTTTTAAATAAGGGTGTTACATTAGCAGTTTTCCAGTCTGCCGGGACCTTAGCGGAATCCAGGGAGTTTTGAAAAATTATTACCAATGCATCTACAATCCCTACCGCCACTTCCTTCAAGACTCTAGGATGTAAGCCATCAGGTCCAGGTGATTTATCCGCCTTGAGTCCCATTATTTTACCGAGTACCACTTCCTTAGTGATTTTGACATATGCGAGACGTAAAGAACAAATCTTGGTCCATGTGCAATTTCCAGTACCTTCGCATAGCTGCAAAGGAACAACAAAGTGAAAGTCTTTCTGAATTAGAATTAGGGAGCCACATTTACAATGATGGTTGAGTTTCCTTTAAGTCGAATGCGGATGGCAGGAAGTGCAATATATATGGGGCCATTTTGCAGTGGGATATTGCACCCAGCTAGGCGTGAGAATTTCAATGGTTTTGCACCCTTAGCACTGAAAATAAAAAAAAATGCCAGCAGATACCTTGGTCTATTTGTTTCCAATTTTCCTTTTTTCCTTCTCAATACCTGAACTTAATGACTTCCTTCTTAGACCCATAGCAGTCACCCCGTCTGTGCTTAACTTTCAGCACCTACGAAAATTAAACAGACCTCTCGCCTTCAAATCCAAGCAGGATTCCTTCTTGCTGGTGTTTACTTGGAGCTCGGTGATGAGTTCAGCTCAAAGGAAGCGGCTATTGTTTCTTTTTATTCCCATGGGAAAACTTTGCAGCTTTTGAAAGCATTCAGCAAATCCATGGTATTTGGACAGTGGTGTCATAAGTGACATTGTTACAGCTGGCATCAAATCAATCTTGCTGGTGAATGCCAGTCTCTTGGAATTTGGAAGTCATGCTTAAATTTAGTGGAAACGACGGTATAACAAGTTGTCAGTAAAAGCTGTGGGGTCAGATAGAAAACTACGCACGGACATGAAACAAGTTGCTAATAGTTTAGCTGAGTAGTCGGACTTTTATTATTTTTAAGTCCTTAAAAGTGGCACTTGTTGCATGGGTTTTGGTTAAAGTTCTTAACAAACAGAAACTTTTCATATTTCAAGTTAACATTTTACAAGAACTGTTAAAACGTATGACACAAGAGCACTTCAGCCTGTTTCGAACATGAGCAATCAAATATTTGACTGGGATTCGCGATATTCCTCCGCCATCTATTTTAAAGTAACATTAACCTATTTAAGAGAATAGTGGACAAAGGAATGTGAATGTGTTAAACATTCATCTGCTAATATCATTGACTGTCATTTCTAGGCAGTAATTACCGTCATTTATAAATTGGATACATCCAGCAGCGTACTTTATCCCATTGTGATGCATTTGCTTAAAGCATACGTTTGAAGAAAACTGTGCAAACCTGGTTAAACAAAGCCAGGTTAGAGTGAACTAAAATGTCTACGAATGCAGGGGATGAGCCTGTATCGTTAAATGGCCTTCTGTAACATTAATTAATACAGCTCCCCTCATGGGAATAGAAAGGAAGGCTGGAATTCAATACTTTGGTTATTTTTAAAGAAATCCCTGCAAACCACTATGGGATCATCAGCCATCCGCCAAAGTTACATGCTACAAAAGATATAGGGGGAGAAATTCTGTATCGCCCTGTTTGGGGCGCTAAATTTTGAAATCTTGAAAAATTGGCGCCAGGCACTAATGATTCTGAGGTTCTCCTAAATTGGGTGTTAGCGCTCCAGGAGAGAGCTGGAGCCTTAAATCAAGCGCTAATGACCTCAGTGTGGCGCTACAGGGGCTCTACCAGCAGAGCGATAATGAATTTCAGGTGCTATGCAATCGGGAATGATCCTTCACACTGGCTCCTTCTAGCTCTTAAAGGGGAGGTTGCATCATTGTGCAGATCCTCATTATCAGCAGTGCTGACTGTGAAGGCAACCTGCGACCAACTTAATCCCCTGATCTCCCACTCCCAGGGACAGAGCTTGTCGTTTCACGAATGAGGCATTGGAGGCATTTGTCGTTTTTAGCCAGTACGTAGCAAGCCCAACAAGAGAGGACGCGGTTCTGGACCTAGTTTTAGGGAATGAAGCTGGGCAGGTGGAAGTGGGAGAGCATGTAGGTGGCAGTGATCATAATTCAGTTAGATTTAGCATAGTTATGGAAAAGGACATGGATAGACCAGGAATAAAAGTTCTCAATTGGGGCAAAGCTAATTTTACTAAGCTGAGATGTGAGTTAGCCAAAGTGGACTGGAGATAGAAACTTGAAGGTAAATCAGTGTCAGAGCAGTGGGAGGCATTCAAGGAGGAGATTGTGAGGGTTCAGAGCAAGTATGTTCCCTTAAAGAAAAAGGGTGGGACTAACAAATTTAGAGCTCCCTGGATGTCAAGGGGCATACAGGGAAGGATAAAGAAAAAAAGGGAAGCTTATGACAGATACCGAGGGTTCAATACTGCAGAAACCCGAGAGGAGTATAGAAAGTGCAGGGGGGAAATTAAAAAGGAAATTAGGAAAACAAAGAGAGGGCATGTGGTATATATCAATGATATGGACTTGAATGTAGGAAGTATGATTAAGAAGTTTGCAAATGATACAAAAATTGACCGTGTGGTTGATAATGAAGAAGAAAACTGCAGATTGCAGGAAGATATCAATGGACTGGTCAGGTGGGCAGAACAGCGGCAAATGGAATTCAATCTGAAGAAGTGTGAGGTAATGCATTTGGGGAGGGCTAACAAGGCAAGGGAATACACAATAAATGGTAGGACACTGAGAAGTGCAGAGGATCAGAAGGACCTCACCCACAGGCACCAACTCAGATACAAGCACTACGCGATCTTTAGAGGCAAGTTTAGTAGACAGGTCTGCACAGGGTGAGGCACTGGGGACGAGCGGGCTGCAGCAAGGCAAGGGGGAAAGGGTAGCTTGGGAGCCAGCTCCCCGGAGGGCGAGTTCATGCACAAGTTCTGCTGTGCAGGACTCAGATGAGGACCTCGATGGGGAGGCGTTCACAAGAAGGGTGATGGACATGCACACGGAGATGATAGGTGCAATGGCAAGGGTGCCCGAGAGCCTGTCAGCAATGGTAAGGAGTGTGGAGGAGTCCACCTCCAACATTGCACAAGGCTCTGCACACACCATGGAGCCCATCCTTAGCAGTCTGCAAAGGATGGTGGACTCCCTGAGAGACCGTGGGGACCCAGACCTCATGCCGCGTGTCATGGGCGATGTCATGGGCAGCATCCATTGCAGCACAGGTGGAAGCTATGCAACATCTTAGTGCTGTAATGCAGTCAATGGTTGATGCCATCGAGTCTCAGACTGCTCTCATGCAGTCTCAGCTTGATGCAACAAAAGCTCTGACTGCTGCCATCGTCGCTGGGTCCACCACAGTCCACCAGGGATCTCACAGTGTCACAGCAGCCTAGCAATCTGTGTTGCAGCAGAATGCTAGGGATGCTGAAGTGCTGCCTCGGGGGAGTGGCAGTGGGTCAGTGGAGCAGGAACCTGCTGTCCTCTCTCAGGATGACAGCATTCCTGCTCCCACCACTGCCACTCCGCCATTGCATTTGCCGCTGCCTGTCATCCAGCCAGCCCAGACTGCCGCTGCCCATCCTGAGGTGGTGCAGTGTACAGCCAGGCCTTCCAGACCCAGAGCTGGTCGAGGGCGTCCTGCAAGGGGCCATCTGCAGTCTCTGGCACCGACACTCATCAGTCTTCCACCAGCCCTGCTGCAGCCACTGGGGAGACACTATGTAGGAGCACTAGATTAGGAAAAGGCACTGTAAAGAGGGCAAATAAGGGTTTGCACAAGGGTTATTAGTTAATATTGTTGTTGTATATATGTGGTTACTGATTGTATATAAATTTATTATTGGAATGTTGCAGAAATGGTGATGTGTCTCATTTCAGCTTTGCACTGTGGTATGGAATGAAAAATTGATGGAATGATGGGAAATGGATGAGCAACCGGGAATAGAGTCATAGAGTTATACAGCACAGAAAGAGGCCTTTCGGCCCATCGTGTCCGTGCCAGCCATCAAGGCCTGTCTATTCTAATCCCATTTTCCAGCACTTGGTCCGTAGCCTTGTATGCTATGGCGTTTCAAGTGCTCATCTAAATGCTTCTTGAATGTTGTGAGGGTTCCTGCCTCTATCACCCTTTCAGGCAGTGAGTTCCAGATTCCAACCACCCTCTGGGTGAAAAAGTTTTTCCTCAAATCCCCGCTAAACCTTCTGTCCCTTACCTTGAAACTATGCCCCCTGGTTATTGACCCCTCTACTAAGGGGAAAAGTTCCTTTCTATCTACCCTATCTATGCCCCTCTTAATTTTGTACACCTCAATCAGGTCCCCCCTCCGCCTTCTCTGCTCTAAGGAAAACAACCCCAGCCTGTCCAGTCTCTCTTCATAGCTGAAGCACTCCAGCCCAAGTAACATCCTGGTGAATCTCCTCTGCACCCTCTCCAATGCAATCACATCCTTCCTATAGTGTGGCGACCAGAACTGCACACAGTATTCCAGCTGTGGCCTAACTAGCGTTTTGTACAGCTCCATCATAACCTCTCTGCTCTTATATTCTATGCCTCGGCTAATGAAGGCAAGTATCCCATATGCCTTTTTAACCACCTTATCTACCTATCCTGCTGCCTTCAGGGATCTGTGTACATGCACACCAAGGTCCCTCTGATCCTCTGTCCTTCCTAGGGTCTTACCATTCATTGTGTATTCCCTTGCCTTGTTAGTCCTCCCAAAATGCATCACCTCACACTTTTCAGGGTTAAATTCCATTTGCCACTGTTCTGCCCATCTGACCAACCCGTCTATACTGTCCTGTAGCCTGAGGCTTCCCTCCTCGCTATTTACCACTCCACCAACTTTTGTGTCATCTGCGAACTTACTGATCATACCTCCTACATTCATATCTAAATCATTAATGTACACTACAAACAGCAAAGGACCCAGCACCGATCCCTGCGGTACACCATTGGACACAGGCTTCCAGTCACAAAAACAACCTTCGACCATCACCCTCTGCCTCCTGCCACTAAGCCAATTTTGGATCCAATGTGCCAAATTGCCCTGGATCCCATGGGGTCTTACCTTCTTGACCAGTCTCCCATGTGGGACTTTGTCAAAAGCCTTACTGAAGTCCATGTAGACTACATCAACTGCACTACCCTCATCCACACACCTAGTCAACCCCTTGAAAAATTCAATCAAATTGGTTAGACATGATCTCCCCCTGACAAAGCCATGCTGACTATCCTTGATTAATCCTTGCCTCTCCAAGTGGAGACTAATTCTGTCCCTCAGAATTTTTTGCAATAATTTCCCTACCACTGATGTTAGGCTCACTGGCCTGTAATTCCCTGGTTTATCCCTACTACCCTTCTTGAATAATGGTACTATGTTAGCTGTCCTCCAGTCCTCTGGCACCTCCCCTGTGGCCAGAGAGGTTCTGAAAATTTGTGTCAGAGCCCCTGCAATCTCCTCCCTTGCCTCACACAGCAGCCTGGGATACATCTCGTCTGGGCCTGGGGATTTATCCACTTTTAAGCCCGCTAAAACCGCTAGTACCTCCTCCCTCTCAATACTAATTTGTTCAAGTATATCACAATCCCCCTGCCTGATTTCTATGCCTACATCGTCCTTCTCCACAGTGAACACAGATGCAAAATATTCATTTAAAACCTCACCTACATCTTCCGGCTCTACACACAGATTGCCACTTTGGTCCCTTTGGGAAGTTGGCTAGAATTCATTGGAACTTCAGTCTGATGAGGCAGTCACGGACCGACCTTGCACAAGGTCGACGGAGTGGCTGGATCCTCCGTCGCTGCTGTTCGTGTTCCTGTATCTCCTCCTCCTCCTCGTCCTTCTTCTCCTCGTCCTGTTCCTCCTCCTGAGGTGGTGCGGCTATGCTTGGTGACAATGGCTGCGCCCTCATGATGGCCAAGTTGTGCAGCATGCAGTAGATGACGACGAAAAGGGACACCCGCTCAGCCGAGTAGTAGAGGGCTCCTCCCGAGTGGTCAAGGCAGCGGAACCGTTGCTTGAGCACTCCGATGATCTGCTCAATGATGTTCCTGGTGGCAGCATGGCTCTCATTGTATGAGTGTTGGGCACGAGTGTTGGGGTTGCGGAGGGGAGTCATGAGACAGGTGGAGAGTGGGTAGCTCTTGTCTCCCAGCAGCCATCTGCTAGCTTGATGTTGTGGCTGGAACAGATCTGGCACACCGGTCTGGCGCAGGATGAAGACATCGTGGCTGCTGCCAGGATAGCGGGCATTGACGGTGAGGATGCGCTGTGTGTGGTCACACACCAACTGCACATTAAGTGAGTGGTAGCCTTTGCGGTTACGGAATACCTCAGGATTGTTATAAGGTGCCCGCAAAGCGACATGGGTGCAGTCAGTGGCGCCCTGCACCATGGGGAAGCCCACTATCCTGGCAAAGCCACATGCACGCTCGCGCTGCTTCTCTCTGGTCACGGGGAAGGAAATGTAGTTCAATCTCCTCTGTAGAGAGCATCTGTGACCTCGCAGATGCAGCAATGGGTGGCGAACTGCGATATGTTAGATGTGTCTCCTGTTGCACGCTGGAGGATCCGCTGCCATAGAAATTGAGGGCGACGGTGACCTTGACTGCCACTGAGAGAGACGCGGTGCTCCTGATGTGAGGCTCGAGGTCTGGCTGCAGGAGGTGGCAGAGCTCTGTGACCACGTCCTTGGTGAAGCGGAGCCTTCTAAGACACTGTTCCTCAGTGAGATTGATGTCGGAGAAATGCTGCCGGAAAACCCTGGGAGGGTAAGGCCTCCTGTTGAGAGCCCTGTTGGCCCTCCACCCTCCGGCCACATTTTGCACTCTTTCTCTCTGCCTCCGCTGCCTCCCGACGGTGACGCTGGAGGGCCAGGTCCAGTGCCAGTACAGCCCCCACTGAATTATGGAAATGTTGCACTATCAAATGTAACCCAAATGAAAGTGATAGATTTTCCTCAGCCAGAATGCTCCTTCAAGTTCAAAACGCTCAAATCGCTGAAAACGCCTGTTTGCTTTTGTCAAACTGACAAGGCAGCAATCTTTGCCGACTAAAAAAAAACCCGGAAGTTGACGCCTATATATAGCGCTGCTCCAGTGCTCGTCCGACTGCCTTCCGCCTCCTCTACCTGTCGTTGCTAACGGCAGGCGCTCAGGCAGGGGGGGGGGGGCGAGAGTGAATTTCTAAGCCGGGGCGCTGTCGGGGCGCCGCGCACCTGGATGACGTGTGCAGGAGATCGTGGCGCTAGTGGTTACCGCCGCCGCAAACCTCCACCTCAATTTCGCGGGCGTCGGTACTATCGCCGCGCCCGGTCGCAAAGCCCCGTTAACACCCCATGGAGGCGCTAAGGTGACCAATTTCTCCCCCAAAATCTTTTTGATGAGAAAGTGGAGATTGAATCCTGGGTGCATTAAAATAATGTAGACTGAGAGGTCCTGAACCTTTGAAAGTATGCTCCACATTTGCTTACCATTTTTCCTGAAGTCTGATTTTATTAATTGTTTGATTTGTTTTCTTTTTCACTTCGGTACATCAAAATATCTGGTAAATGAACTGCTGCAGTTAAATATCCTTACAAAGCTGTTACTAGCTGGCTGCTGAGCCATTGCAATAGCAGTGAATTCGGACATATTTCTGTTGGATTCAAAGTGCTTGGGTAATTTGAAATGGAGAGCAGCCAGCGCCAACATGGGTGGGGCCACTGATGCTTTATATACAGTACACAGATTTCAAACTGGTATCTCTGGACCCTCAGGGTGGTCTGTGATAGTATCCCAGGCAGTCCAGCAGACCATCAGATTTCTGTACCTGTTCAGTGACTGTTGCTATATATACGAATATGAAACATCAAGTCCCACTCCAGAGACTTGAGCACAAAATCTAGGCTGACACTCCCAGTGCAGTGCTGAAGGAGTGATGCACTGTCGGAGATGCCGGCTTTCAGATGAAATGTTAAACCGAGGCACTCTCAGGTGGACGTAAAATATCCCATGGCGCAAGTACTTTTTGAAGTGTAGTCACTGTTGTAATGTAGGAAACCCGGCAGCCAATTTGCACACAGCAAGCTCCCAAAAACAGCAATGTGATAATGGCCAGACAATCTGTTTTAGTGATGTTGATTGAGGGATAAATATTGGCCAGGACACCAGGGATAACTCCCCTGCTCTTCTTCGAAATAGTGCCACAGGATCTTTCATGTCCACCTGAGAGGGCAGAAGGGGCCTCGGTTTAACGTCTCATCTGAAAGACAGCACCTCTGACAGTGCAGCACTCCCTCAGTACTGCACTTGAGCGTCAGTCTAGATTTTTGTGCTCAAGTCTCTGGAGTGGGCACTTGAATCCACAACCATCTGACTCACAGGCGAGAGTGCTATCAACTGAGCCACGGCTGACCCCTCTCCTTTGGAACCCCGATCGCCAGGAACCTTCGCTTGATTGCCAGGCACTCTGTTTCCATACCTTTCCCAATCCTACTTTTGAATTATCAACAATTCGCCTCGGAGTTCCCCTCTTTGTGGAAAACCATTGGGTCTTCAGCTGAGATTGGAAACAGCTAAAACTCTCTCCCGCATCATGGTCTGAACTCTCACCCTGGGGCACATTACACTGAAGCACAACTCCGTTTCCCCACATTTCTAACTGCAGCCAAGTGCTGCAGTCTAGTCGATTCATGTTTAGAATGTGCCTAGTCAATAAGCCCTCTTTGGGGCAGCATGGCATGTTTGTGTTTGTGTTTCACACAAGAGCTTAACCATGTTCGATGTGTTGGGGGCTGGCACTGGCACTGGAAGGGTTCACAGTAAAGTAGAAAAAAATAAGTTAAATAACTCCACTCAGTGGCCTGGGTGGTGCACGTGCTTCGTTTAGTCAGCAGTGTGTGGGCGCTTTGTTGGCCCCTTTGCTCAGGATTACCTCTGGAGAAAATAGCCAAACTGCAAAGGAAGAATAACAAATCACGATCGTATAAGGCCCAATTGTAATCCTGCACACACCCCATGTGCCTGGTTTCCTACAGGAAGTAGTTTGTTACATCGTAATAAATGTTCACTTAAGTGACATTGGCTATCACATTTTTTAATTGTGGAAAGTGTCTACAGGGATTGAGACATATGTGCAAATAATTGCTATTTTTGTTCCCATTTTTTGGAAAACAGTGCAATAACCCTTTCAGTTCCACAGCAACATTCCTACACAATGACGCCAATGTTTACCAACGTGCAAAAAAATCGATGCATCACAGTAGAATTTACTTTCGCATCCAAGTCTCAATTGACCTATTTAAAGAGACACTTCTTACAAGAATCATAAGTGAGAACTCCACTGGCGTTGAACAAAGTTGTTCAACAGGATCGAACAGTGCTCAGAGATTCTATCAACTTTGTCATTAACTGTGTTTTTCAACTTATTGAGAACATGAATGGTTTTGAGCGAGTAAATAAGGAGAAACTGTGGCAGAAGGGTCGGTAACCAGAGGACACAGATTTAAGGTAACATGAGGAAGCATTTTATTTTTTTTTACACAGCGAGTTGTTGTGATCTGGAATGCGCTGCCTGAAAGGGCGGTGGCAGCAGATTCAATAGTAACATTCAAAAGAGAATTGGATAAATTGGATAAATACTTGAAGGGCAAAAAAAATGACAGGGCTATGGGGAAAGAGCGGGGAGTGGAGTTAATTGGATCGCTCTAACAAAGAGCCAGCACAGGCACGATGGGCCGAATGGCCTCCTTCTGTGCTGTACCATTCTATAATTCTATGATGACACCAATTGGGCACAATCAACTTCCTCTCCCCTCCCATCATAAGCTCCCTGTGGAATTTTTGTCTCGTAGGATCTCCTTTACGAAAGATTGTACCCCATTCCCATTTGGCGACATCCAATAACTCAACGTGAGGCTCAATTATTGAAGTTTAATTTGGTGTTTGTGAGATGGTAATTACATTTTCAATGATATATTTATGTCATATGCCTTCAAAAACACATCCACTTTGATTCATTTCTGTAGGACTTCTCCCTGTTTAAATCATCAAGGGCCTGTTGAATGCAACTATTTACTTGATTAAATACCCTCCACCCCCCCCCCCTAACCTGGGCATGACTAACCTGACCTTTAAAGCTAATCCTTTAACGGAGGATGAATCCTCCTATTTTCTTCAGTTCTGAAACCAAATGTGTCTCAAAATTGACAAGATTAGGTTGTTCAGGAACAAGAAAAAATGAACTTTGACCTTTTGGACAGCATCCTCTGCACAAAGTTAGTGCGATTTTTTTTTTGAACAACATGTCAAGAGTGCCCCTTCTCTTTCTCTCGCTGATTTTGGCCTGCTGTTGGAAAGGATTACTTTGCAGGTTCCTGATTTTTGATTCCCTCCCCCCCCACCCCCAACTAGGAATGTTAGGGGGTATAGAGCTGATGAAGCCTGGGAGAGGGGGCAGAGAAATGCTCGCAAATTCCACGCCCATCCAGTGGAAGAGAATGCAAATAGCTTACTTGGTGCGTTGGGTTGGGAGAGAGCGAGAGGTTGTCGTTGTTGATCTAAGGAGGTTCTCTGAGCTTACACATAGGCGTATTTTCCCCTGCCCCACACTCCTCAGAACTTAGTGCTGGGCCAACCTGATTTCAGATCCTCCAATAATAATTTAAGCTCCTATTTAACTGCTTGCTATCTTTTCTAGAAACCCCCTTCACTTTTATATGGGGTAATATATTAGCATGGATAAAGGATTGACTAACTAACAGAAAACAGAGAGTTGGGATAAATGGGTCATTTTCAGGTTGGCAAACTGTAACTAGCGGGGTGCCACAGGGATCAGTGCTGGGGCCTCAACTATTTACAATCTACATTAATGACTTGGATGAAGGGACCGAGTGTACTGGAGTCAAATTTGCTGACGATACAAAGATAAGTGGGAAGGCAAGTTGTGAGGAGGACATTTGGGCTGGATTTTGTCTTGGGGTCGGGTTAGGGTCGTGTCATCCGCATTTCGTGTTCTCCCCCGACTCCAGATTAATGATGCAATTTTCACTTAATTGGGCAATTGAGTTGTTCCAGCATGTGGGAACTCATGAACTAATTATTGGTTTCAGTCTGAAAGTCGCCTCTGATGATGTCATCATTGCTGCTGCATTGCAGGTCAGAGACTGACTGGATGTTGGTGAGAGAGGACCTGCCTGGCATTTGCTGTGAGGAGAGAGAGACAGAGAGACAGAGAGAGAGAGAGTTTTTTTGCATCCAAGTCCTCTCACAGCAAAGGCCATGCCGTCTCTGAAGACATTCAATGCTGCAGCATCAGACGCGACTTTCACACCTAATGCTACTACCCATCACAATACTACTACCTTCATCACATCTCCGTTGTAATAGTGGACCTGCAGCTGATAGTCAGCTATCCACTTGTGCTCCCGCCAGGTTTCACCAGGCGTACTTCACGTCGGAAAAGGGTTACACTAGCTAAAACGTTTCAAAATGGCATTACAGAGCCAATTTAGGGCTTGTTAAGGGCTTTAATGGCCTCTCCCGCCTCTTACAGGCGGGCCGGAGTCGGGAACCCCGCGACTGATTTTGTCAAAATTGCGTGGAGGCGGGATGGAGTCGGGATGGGGTCGGGACCCACGACCCCGCAAATTTAACCCCCCAGACACCTCCAAACCCGACTCCACGGGTCATTCAAAATCCAGCCCAAAGAGTCTGCAAAGGGATATAGATAGGTTAAGTGAGTGTGCAAAAATTTGGCAGATGGAGTATAATGTGGGAAAATGTGAGGTTATCCACTTTGGTAGGAATAATAGAAAAGCAAAATATTATTTAAATGGAGAGAGACTACAGAATGCTGTGGTACAGAGGGATCTGGGTGTCCTCGTACATGAAATACAAAAAGTTAGCATGCAGGTACAGCAATTAATTAGGGAGGCAAATGGAATGTTGGCCTTTATTGCAAGGGGGATAGAGTATAAAAGTAGGCAAGTCTTGCTACAACTGTACAGGGCGTTGGTGAGACCACACCTAGAGTACTGCGTACAGTTTTGGTCTCCTTATTTAAGGAGGGATATCCTTGTATTGGAGGCAGTTCAGAGAAGGTTCGCTAGGTTGATTCCTGGGATGAAGGGGTTGTCTTATGAGGAAAGGTTGGGCCTATACTCATTGAAGTTTAGAAGAATGAGAGGTGATCTTATTGAAACATATAAGATTCTGAGGGGGCTTGACAGGGTAGATGCTGAGAGGATGCTTCCCCTCGTGGGGGAATCTAGAACTAGGGGGCATAGTATCAGAATAAGGGGTCGCCCATTTAAGATGGAGATGAGAAAGAATTTCTTCTCTCAGAGGGTCGTGAAGCTTTGGAATTCTCTACCCCAGAGAGCTGTGGAGGCTGGGTCATTGAATATATTTAAGGCTGAGATAGTCAGATTGTTGAACTACAGGGGAGTCAAGGGTTATGGGGAACAGGCAGAAAAGTGGAGTTGAGGCCAAGATCAGATCAGTCATGATCTTATTGAATGGCGGAGCAGGCTCAAGGGTCCGACTGGCGTACTCCTGCTCCTATTTCTTATGTTCTCATGTTCTTATATTAGCTCTCTACAATATATCTGCTTGGTTCGTCCTTTCTGCTTAATAGCTTCATTTAGCTACTAACACAAATTTAGTTGGCAGATTGAAAGGGCTAATAATAGAAGAAGCTAGTGGTCATGAATGGCAAATTAAATACATTTCCCTACAACACAATCAATTATTTCTAAATTGAAAATGGAACAAACTGTAGTGTTATGAAGTAACTTTCTGGACAATGGGTTGTCAGCCCATCTTAATTCATTCATCCAGAACAAGCCTAGACTCTCCCCATTGTTGCATCTAGTTGTTTCTTAAATGACCCCCGGGTTTTTTGCCTCCACCACTCTGCCCAGCAGTCAATTGCCAAATGTTTCCCTTGTCCTACTCCTACTGTTTAATTTTAAGTAAAAGTCAACGGAACATTTTTCACTTTTTGGATCAAATGTCCGTATTGATCTTAAAGAAAACTGAGCAAATGAGACGTTAAACAAAGCAAGTGTGATGTCTTGTGAAGGCAGGGGATGCCTGTATTGTAAAATGGCTTTCTGCCGCATTGATTGATACAGCTCTCCTCTTGGGAACAGAAAGGAAGGCTGGAATTCAGTATTTTGGTTATTTTCAAAGAAATCCCTGCAAACCACTATTACATCAGGCATAACAATGACTAGCTCACTCTCGCTGCTCTGCCCTAACAATGTGTCATAACCGTAACTTCAAATGAGCACTCCCTACTGCAGCAGTGTGATATTTCCATTTCCCACACTAGCCTCTCTGTTGTGATAATACGCATTTTGTGCAAATTAACGACGAATTCTAAGTGTGCTGAAAACTTGTGCGTCTGGGAACTGGTCCGAGATTGCCTCAAACCCACAGGCAATGTTCCCTGTAATTTGTTTTGGCCCTGCGAGGCACCTTTAAGGGGGCTGCGCGGCCCATCCAAAATACCACGCAAGCGCGTTTTTTACATTGAAAAGCTGGCAAACCGTCTGCGCGGGTTTCCTGGAGTGCAGGGAACTTAAAGGGAACATCGCTCCCGGGGTCCTAATAGAATCTTACAGCACAGAATGAGGCCATTCGACCCATCGTGCCTGTGCCAGCTCTTTGAAAGAGCCGTCCAATTAGACCCACTCTCCCCGCTCTTTCTCCATAGCCCTGAAAATGTTTCCTCCTTCAAGTATTTATCCGATTCACTTTTAAAAATTACTATTGAATTTGCTTCCACCAGCCTTTCAGGCAGCGCATTCCAGATCGCTGCGTCGAAAAAAATTCTCCTCATCTCCCCCTTCTGGTTCTTTTGGCAATTATCTTAAATCGGTTTCCTCTGGTTATCCACTCGCCCGCCAGTGGAAACAGCTCCTCCCTCGTTTACTCTAGCAAAACCCCTCATAATTTTGAACACCTCCAACGACACGGTACTTTATCCTGCAAGTAAGGTTTTGGGTTCAAGCCCAGGGCCTAGAGAAAGAAAAGAAAGAACTCGCATTGATACAGTGCATTCTATGTCCTCAGGATGTCCTAAAGTGCCCTCACAGCCAATGAATTACTTTTGAAGTGCAGTCACTGCTGTGCCATAGAGGTTAAATCACAGTGTTCTAACCCATTACCCTACCACCAAGGGTTCTTATTATTTGAAATAAAAAACAGCACTGTTCTGAACAAGCTAGTGTTTGTACTATAGCATCACTTACATGGAGTATTCTTAAGTAGGCACCTCTGTATTTAACAAATTGTGGAAATCTGTTACATATTTAACATGAATGCACTGTACTTAGAAGCAGGCACCCTACTGGACTGGAGTGGTTAGGTTGGCTTATTCTAAAAAGAAAATCCACTAAAATATCACTTGGACCTCCGCGGAAAATGTGAAGGATTCACAGAGCTGAATCTAATTACGATCATCCAAACTGGCAGTGATTCAACAGCCTTGCTGGTGTGGTCAGCTTCGGTCGGTGTAACATATGGTTGCTTAATCTTGCATTAAGAATATTTCTTATCAGCTTATTTTTAAACATAGAATCTAGGAGCAGGAGTAGGCCATTCGGCCCGTCGAGCCTGCTCCGCCATTCAATACGATCATGGCTGATCATCCAAATCCAGTACCCTGTCCCTGCTTTAATCCCCACAGTACACATATCCCACCCTACCCCCGTAACCCCACGTATTTAATTCCCCCTAACATATCCCATCCTAATAACCCCACATATTTAATACCCCCTAACACTAAGGGTCAATTTATCAAAGCCAAATCAACCTAACCCGCACATTTTTGGACTGTGGGAGGAAACCGGAGCACCCGGAGAAAACCCACGCAGACACGGGGAGAATATGCAAACTCCACACAGACAGTCACCCGAGGTCAGATTCGAACCCGGGTCTCTGGCGCTGTGAGGCACCAGTGCTAACCACTATGCCACCGTGTTGCCCGATAAAGATGGAATATGTTAAAGACATTTTGGAAATAATTGCAGCGTCTTTTTTTGCACTGCAGTGCGACCTAAATAAAAATGGACACATTTCTGTGGTGCGCTGGCCACCTTGACTGATGAGTTTCTGTTTTGAGTATCTGGATAAGTAACTGCCAGAATGGAACAAGCCATGTCAGTGGCAGAGCAATTTTCTAGCCAGTTTCTGGCCTCTTGTGCATCTCCCCCAACTTCCTTCATCCCACCATTGGCGGCCGTGCCTTCAGCTGTCTGGGCCCTAAGCTCTGCAATTCCCTCCCTAAACCTCTCCGCCTCTCCCCCCTCCTTTAAGACGCTCTTTAAAACCTACCTCTTTGACAAAGCTTTCATCTCAATGTCTCCTTTTTTTGGCTCGGTGTCTTTTGTCTGCTTACGCTTCTATGAAGCGCCTTGGGACGTTTTACTACGTTAAAGGTGCTACATAAATGCAGGTTGTTGCTTTATTGTTAAAATATTGTTCCCAGTTAAAATAAATAGTGTGGGACAATGCCCTCAATCATTGGCTGCAGGCATGGGCAGCCTGGGTCATTTTTGTTACCCTCAGAATAATATTTTAGCATTTACAGCCCTGTTATGAGTCAGTATTTGTTATCATTTTGCATACTCCCTGTTCATACATGTCAGCTATGCAAATGAGTGTACCGCTTGGGTAGGTTAATATGTTGTTTTTGTGGTGGATGTGGAGGCGGTCTGTTACTGTAATGCAAATACCTCCACCAGTTACAGTCTTTGCATTTAATTGCTGACACATCTGTGAAAATTCTAACTTGTTGAAATCGATACATCGAAGCTGTTATCGCCCTCCAGCTTTCATGTACAATTAGATTTGCTGCTTCTTTTCAGTTCGTCGCCTATCAGAACCGATGACACATTCACAGGATGAATTCATCTTCGGTAAGAACCTGTACCTGCCTCCATTACAGAAATGTAGTCAATATGACAAATGCAGCCCTGTCACATGACATGTGTTTTTTTTTCCCCCAGTGATAGCAACCCATAATATTTGCAGTTCCCATGGCGCATGCTTTCAGATGCTGAGATAATTGCATTCTCAAGACTTACGGTAAATGACTTTATTCGCTTGCCAGCATGTCAAGGTTGCAATTAGCTCCTTTGCAGATAAGACGCTACAGCTATGTAAATCATTGAATTTTTTTTGTTTTTTTTACGTGCTTTATAGTTCTGACAAAGTAGTTTTCTGCTTCCAGAGACTGAACTTGAACTGTGATACAGTGAAGACTGGGAAAGTGGATGGCGAACCGGTTGCTTTCTCTAGGTGGCGCAAGAGAGCCCTCATCGCGAGTCAACTATAAAGGGAGCCTGCTGACAGGCTGGGCTACAGCAAGGGATGAGGATGCAGCCATGTGCTCCAGTCTGTAGGAAACAGACACAGACACACAGGCTCAAATACAGGATGTGATGGGGAGTACAGAGGCCCCCATTTTGATGTATTGTCATGGATTAAGTATAGCAACGTGTGTTAGATTTTGGATGGGTTGGGGGGAGTGGTAAAGAGAGAAAGTTTCCATTTCTTTAAAACGTATTTAATATTTTTTTTTGAAACAAAATACAAATGTATACGCCACATTCCACAGTAGCTTGTCCCAAATGCACCCAGACACACAATGTATACTTTATGAGCGCAACCCGTAATAATATTTGCAGTTTCCACGATGAGACATTGTTTAGATTCAGAGATAATTAGATGTTATTTCAGCACTGTTAAAACATTCCTTTTATTTATTTGCCAAAAACGTCAAGGTTATAATTAGTGACTTGGCAGATAAAATGCCCTGCTGAATGAATTGTTCATTTTTTTTTTTACCTGCTCCACCAATCTGGAGGGGAAATAAATCCCGGGTGCAACGTTTCACCGTGCTTTCAGGTTATGAGTGAAGCAGAGTGAGAGACAAGCCCTGTCTCTAGGTGGTGCAAAAGAGCCTCCTTTTACCAATCGGATGCAGAAGGAGTTTCACTGGCGAGCTGACCAGCAATGAAAGACAAGGTGCTCTGTGATGCTTCCGCGTGTACGAAGCCGGCACGAGGCGTAGGCCGTGGCGCAGGACCTAAGGGCCTCTTAGGCAGAACAGCATTGGCACATTGTTGCGGCTAAGTATAGCAATGCTGGAATGGGACGGTGCTGGCGACGAATGGAGATGGAGGAGCCTTACCGAGTTAGATTTTCAACTCATGATATTTGCAAACGTCAGTAAAAGGATTACACAGCTCATTTGTATGACATTCGCAATACTCAGTGCGGCAGCTACAAGAAATATCCTTCGACATAAAAAAGCCAAATACAAACAGTGTCCTTATTTATGTTCCATATATTTGTTTAAGCCTCTCTTTAAACTCACCCCCCCCCCCCCCCCCCCCCCCCCGCCGCCCCAGCCTGCTGAGGAGTATTTGCGTTTACTGGAGCCCACAATCCGGAAGAGTTGCTGAAACGTATCATTTGCAAACAATGAAGAGTTTTCAGATCTCTGGAAGTTGCTGTCCATCTAACAACAACTTGCATTTTATATAGTGCCTTTAACGTAGTAAAACGGGGATCGGGCGGGAGTTGAGGCCGAAGATCAGCCATGATCTTATTGAATGGCGCAGCAGGCCCCGAGGGGCTGTATGGCCCACTCCTGCTTCTATTTCTTATGGACCCCAGGCGCTTAAAGCCTATAAATGGATGCAAAACAGAATTCTTACTCGCGTACCATTCATGCACAATTTCAGTCTCAATCTCTTCCTGTTACGGTTACCTGTACCTGAATGCACCTAAAATGTTAGATTATGTTCTTCAAATGTTCCTAGTTTTGGGCAGAATAATGAAAACGCAATGTTCGTTCACAGAGGCTGTTTTACCCGCTTTATGGGAATCATTATTTTGATCCGTTTCTTACAGCTTTAAGGCCTGCTGTATGGTTCAGCAGCTAATTGAGAAAATCCAGCAGACAAATTGCTGCATGTCTTCTGGTCTTGATTGTAATTTGCTTGATGGTGACATTTTCACTCAAATAAAGTGAGTCAGCAATCCTTTTGTTTGATAGACCTGGCTTGAAAACCAAGAAAAATTAAACCTACGCACTCTTTGTTTCCACATACATATAACTCCTTCCTAATCCCACAGGCAACACAAGTACATGCTTGGTCAAAGAATATTGCAACTGAACTTCTGCGTTTAAACAGAATTTATGCAAACACAGTCTGGAATTTCTGTTCAAACAGAATGCTTACAAACACATTGCAAGGTCTAGAACACTTCAGGCTTTAGACTGCAATCAGTCTAGAATTGTGATGTTATATCTATGTGTCAGCTGTGGCTCAGTTGGTAGAACTCTCACCTCTGAGTCAGAAGGTTGTGGGTTCAAGTCCCACGCCGTGAAACTTGAGTACAAAATCTAGGCTGACGCTCCAGTGCAGTGCTGAGGGAGTGCTGCACCGTCTTTTGGCTGAGATGTTAAACTGAGGCCCCGTCTGCCCACTCAGGTGGATGTAAAAGATCCCATGGCACTATTTCGAAGGTAGAGGAGGGGAGTTATCCCCGGTGTTCAACAAATAAAACAGATTATCTGGTCATTATCACACAGCTGTCTGTGGGACTAAATTGGCTGCCATGTTTCCTATATTATAATAGTGACTACACTTCATTGGGACATCATGAAAGGCAGGATATAAAATCTTTATTTCTTTTTTTTTTAAAGATACACGTTGCATCAACACTGCGGCCACTGGTCTTACAGTTCCAGTTCCACGTATTCACAGTGTGCTTCTCTCCCAGCAGGTCAAGTTTAAGGGGTACAGGCGGAGGTGGCTACACTCTCTAAACATTCAAATCAACTCCAGGTAGGTTTCAAATGCACCCAGGATATTCAATCAATCTCCCGCGCTCTATTTTCAACCTAGTTTGACACCGTGCTGGAATTAGGCAGTGGCTCATTCATCCAGGAAGTTTCGTACTACTTCTCTCTGGAGTTGAGCAGACCCTGATTCCAGATTAACACTGCACCCTCAGTGTCACTGTGTAGCAGGAGCCCAGCTGCATACTTAAGGTGCAGAGTAAAGGCACCGTAAGTATGCAGTGCTCTGAATGTCATCATAACTAGCAGGCGCTGGATTTTAGTGTGTGACTGTGCAGTCACTGTAACTTTGAATCTATGAAGCATCTTATAAATTAATATTGCATGAACTAGGTACAATTCAATAAAAAAACTGTTAAAGATTCAAAGGTAACTTTCCATCAGTAAGGAGTTTCTCATAGAATCTTATAGCGCAGAAGGGGCCATTCGGCCCATCGTGCCTGTGCTGGCTCTTTGGAAGAGCTATCCAATTAGTCCCACTCCTCTACCCTTTCCCCATTGCCCTGCAAATTTTTTCCCCTTCATGTATTTATCCAATTCCCTTTTGAAAGCCACTATTGAATCTGCTTCCACCACCCTTTTCGGTAGTGCATTTGAGATCATAACTTGGTGCAGAAAAAAAGTTCTCCTCATCTCACCCCAGGCTCTTTTGACAATTACCTTAAAACTATGTTGTCTGGTTATCGACCGCATCCCCCGCCAGTGGAAACAGTTTCTTCTTATTTACCCTATCAAAACCCTTCATAATTTTGAACATCTCTATTAAATTTCCCCTTAGCCTTCTCTGCTCTAAGGAGAACAATCCCAGCTTCTCTAATCTCTCCACATAACGGAAGTCCCTCATTACCATTCTAATCAAGCTCCTGTGCAGAATGTGAGTGAAAGGGTCAGTGCTGGCATTTTTAAAGAAAGTAAAGAAAGACTTTCATTTATATAGCGACTTTCACGACCACCGGACGTCTCAAAGCGCTTTACAGTCAATGAAGTACTTTTTGAAGTGGAGTCACTGTGTGTCACTGTAATGTGGGGAAACACGGCAGCCAATTTGCACACAGCAAGCTCCCACGAACAGCAATGTGAAAATGACCCGATAATCTGTGTTTGTTTTGTTGGCTGAGGGAGAAATATTGGCCCAGGACACCGGGGATAACTCCCCTGCTCTTCTTTGAAAATAGTGCCATGGGATCTTTTACGTCCACCCGAGAGAGAGAGAGCAGACGGGGTCTCGGTTTAATTGGCTCATCTGAAAGACGGCACCTCCGACAGTGCAGCACTCCCTCAGCACTGCACTGGAGTGTCAGCCTAGATTTATGTGCTCGAGTCCCTGGAGTGGGACCTGAACCCACAACCTTCTGACTCCAGGAGGCGAGTGTGCTGCCCACTGAGTCACAGTATTTAAAGTGGCCTGAGATGATAACTGTTTCCTTAGTCTTTCAGACCATTTATTATATGTGTAAGATAGAACTTGGTGAGGAGGCTTTAACGATGCGATTTGAAAAGCTTTGTGGGTACAGTGCTGTGGCTATGTGTTCCTACTCAGGGTTCTTGAACTGTTTTCTTCATCCCCCGAAGGAAACATTCTCTTTGTCGTCCCACCCTCTTCTGCTGTGTGGCGTCTCTCGTCCCATGACACACTAACTAAATAGTTGCATTTTATTCTTCCTTTTCTGCTTCCGATGCGGCAGCAGCATAGCAGCCTTTGATGATGATTCATACACTTTTGCTCCTTTTTGCCCCGTGATCTTTTACTCTTAAAATAACAGGCAGCGATGACATCGCCTTCTAGAGAAAATAATATCCCTTGTGTTCCCCTACCTGCAAAAGTAAGGTTAGTAATTTTAAAAAAATTCTTGGCAGCTCCAGCGATATGTGAAACACGATGGTGCTCTAGCTGACATAGCTGAAAGGAATCGATCTGCTATCTGCAAGCTGCCTGCTTATACAGATCTTGCTGTATACTGTGCAACAGTCGGGTTTTTTTTTGTGGTTTCATATCCTACAGAGCCCAGCTGACAGCATGCACAAAAAACTCAGGTCAGACACTAGCTTTCTCGCCACAACTGTTTGGGATATACCATTTACTGACCGATGTTTCGACATGACTCAGTTTCATTCTCAGAATTATTTCTCGCACTCACTCTCCCCTCTGGTTCAGCATGGTCAGCTGAACAGGAACACGCTTGTGAAATCAGGAAGTCTGACTGCAATTTCATTGACAAATTTTTCAGTGCTTGTGTTTTTTTTCCCCCCTCTCTCTCCCCCCGGGGCTGCCTTTTTCCGAGCAAACTTTTTTGAACTCCTCTCGCCTCGGTAATTGTTTCAGGATAGTCACGGCTCCGGTCACCGAGAAACTATCTTGTTTATTTTTAACCGGTGGTGCATGGAGCCCATATGCTTTCCTCGCACGTTTTATCACTTAGTCTTTTCACGCATATCGCTGATGCGGGGGGGGGCTTCACTTACTGCGGTGGCTGCACATGGAAACACACTTATGCTGACTTCTCCCAACACGATTTAGCTGCGTCCTGTTGAAGGGAACTAAAAGCTTGACAGTGCATACCCGCAGCGCAGGTAAACTTGTATTCCCTTGAGTATAGAAGTTAAGGGGGTGATCTAATTGAGGTCTTTAAGACGATTGAAGGAGTTGATAGGGTAGATAGAGAGAAACTATTTCCTCTGTTGGGGGGGGGAGTCCAGAACAAGGGCTCCTGACCTGAGAACCAGAGCTAGGCCACTCAGGGGTGATGTCAGGAAGCACTTCTTCACACATAGTGGTAGTGGAAATCTGGAGAATCTCTCTCCCCCAAACAACTGTTGAGGCTGGGGGTGGACAATTGAAAATGTCAAAACTGAGATTGATAGATTTTTGTTAGGGAAGGGATATGGAATCGAGGCGGGTTAGTGGAGTTAAGATACATGCCAGCCATGAGCTAATTGAATGACGGAACAGGCTCGAGCGGCTGAATGGCCTACTCCTGTTCCTAAACACTTCAGACCTTGCAACGTTTCAGAGGTGTAGGGTACAATAAAATATCAGATCAGTGCCAAATTGAACCACTTAGATTACCGAATATCTTAAAATAGTTATAAGTAAAAATACTGTAAGTCGTAGGTGTCAGATATTAGTGTGCAGTGGGGATGCATTGGTGTCCATTTTCTACTTGCAATGAAACCGGAATAGAGTAGACACAGAGTGTGTTTCCATGTGTGGGGAAGAGCATCACTAGAGGCCATCAATATAAGATAGCCACCAAGAAATCAAATAGGGAGTTCAGAAGAAACTTCTTTACCCAAAGAGTGGTGAGAACTCTGCAGGTAGGGTAACACAAGGGATATTATTTTCTCCAGAAGGCGATGTCATCGCTGCCTGTAATTTTAAGAGTAAAAGATCACGGGGCAAAAAGGAGCAAAAGTGTATGAATCATCATCAAAGGCTGCCATGCTGCTGCCGCATCGGAAGCAGAAAAGGAAGAATAAAATGCAACTATTTAGTTAGTGTGTCATGGGACGAGAGACGCCACACAGCAGAAGAGGGTGGGACGACAAAGAGAATGTTTCCTTCGGGGGATGAAGAAAACAGTTGAAGAACACTACCACAGGGAGTGGTTGAAGCGAATAGTGTAGATGCATTTAAGGGGAGGCTAGACAAGCATATGAGGGAAAAGGGAAGAGAGAGTTACGCTGATAGATTTAGATGAGGAAAGACGGGAGGAGGCTCGAGTGGAGCATAAACGCCGGCATGGACTGGTTGGGCCAAATGGCCTGTTTCTGTGCCGTATATCCGATGTAATCCTATGTAATCTCTTGTTCTGCTGGAAATTTGTCCTCTCAGGGGCGTGGGCTTGTGATTTGTTCCTTTCTTGGAGCTTTATTTCTTCTGCTGGCCCTTTCCTCACAATATTTTTCAGGCCTCTGTTGCCTATGTGTTTGCAGTACCCAGTGACATCACTGCTCATCCTCCCTGGCTCCACTTGAGGCCTGCTTCCTGGCACCACTTCCTGTCCTGTTGTATAGCCTTGACTCCTGCTGCTGCTTCCCTGTTGTCACACTGTTGCTGAGGCACTGACTCCGGCACACTCTCTCCCTCACTAAGTGCTGGCTACTACTGTACACCCTCTCCCACAGACAGCCACCTCCCACTCCCCTATTTTATCCACTAGGTGCTGGCCTCCACTGGGCTTCATGGGTTGGTTTCTGCTCACTCAGTGTCAGTTCCAGGTTCGTTCTGGACTTACATAGGATTTCATAGGAAATGCACCACAGAAACAGGCCATGCTGGCATTTATGCTCCACTCGAGCCTCCTCCCATCTTTCCTCATCTAACCCTATCAGCGTAACCCTCTATTCCCTTCTCCCTCATATGCTTATCTAACTGCCCCTTAAATGCATCTATACTATTCGCTTCAACCACTCCCTGTGGTAGCGAGTTCCACATTCTCACCACCCTCTGGGTAAAGAAGTTTCTTCTGAATTCCCCTATTGGATTTCTTGGTGACTATCTTATATTGATGGCCTCTAGTTTTGCTCTTCCCCACAAGTGGAAAAATTCTCTCTGTATCCACTCTATCAAAACCTTTCATAATCTTAAAGACCTCTATTAGGTCACCCCTCAGCCTTCTCTTTTCAAGAGAAAACAGACCCAGCCTGTTCATCCTTTCCTGATATGTATACCCTCGCATTTCTGATATCATCCTTGTAAATCTTCTCTGCACCCTCTCCAGTGTCTCTGTATCCTTTTTATAATATGACTTAAAAGCAATATTTAGAGTCAGCCCGCCACCATGGCCTTAGCACAATAGACAACCCCCTGAAAAAGACATGAAGAACCAAAACAAAACGGTGAAGAAAGGTTCAATAACAACCGAAGAAAAATAAAACATACCAAAAAATGCAAACAACCTCAGTAGAGGGAAAGAAGGAAGGAAAAGCAGAAACCAAAGGAGGTAGCAGGTAAGAAATTATATTTGGAGAGACACAAATAAAATTTAGTACTTACAATAAAGACAATTTTCTCAGCAATGCAATGAGAGATCGCAATGCAATGCAATGCATGAAAGATCCATTAATGTAAAAGATGAGGAAACCAAATTCTCACAACCAAAACCAAGTTACAATCTGCAATTGTTTCTAAAGAATTGCGCTGTGTTAAAGGGCTCTCATTATCCAAGTTCACAGTTTAAGCTTTGCTGCTTTGATGTATAACTGGAGGACCCTCTAGTGCTTGACAAGCAATAACAACAGGAATTTATATATTACCTGTAGAAAAACTTCTCAATGTGCTTCATAGAGGCATAATCAATAAAATAGATGCCAAGCCGAAGAAGAAGATGTTAGGAGTGACCAAAAGTATTGGTCAAAGAGGTGGGTTTTAAGGAGGGTCTTAAAGGAGGAGAGGGAGCTGGAGAGGTAAAGGGGATTAGGAAGGGAATTCCAGAGCATGGGGCCTAGACGGTCGAAGGCATGGCTGCCAACTGTGGGGCGAAGGAATGCACAGAGACCAGTGTTGGAGGAACGGAGAGTTTGGAGGGGGTTTGTAGGGTAGGAGGAAGTTAGAGGTAGGGAGGGGTGAGGCCATGAAGTGATTGAAACACGAGGATGAAGATTTTATATTTGAGGCATTGGAGGACTGAAGCCAATGTAGGTCAACGAGGAGCGGGGGTGATGAGTGAGCGGGACATGGTGTGGGATAGGATACGGGCAGCAAACTTTTGGATGAATTGAAGTATATGGAAGGTGAGGATGGGAGGCTGGCCAGAAGAGCATTGGAATAGTTAAATCTTTAGATGACAAAGGCCTAGATGAAGGTTTCAGCAGCAGATGAGCTGAGGGAATAAAGGTGGAATGCAATCTCAGGGAAAAAGCAGCATGAGTAAGGGGAGAAAATTGAGAGGGAGGGTGAAGTGACTTGTAAAGCTTTTATTCAAGGTTATTTTAACATATTATCATAGACACAATGCAGTTGCTCCATTGCAAGTTTGTGTTGCGAATAAAGTTTCATTTCAAACAACAGGGAGAAAGAAAACACAACGCAAAAAGTTAACGGTGCAGAGAATGTAATATCGCTGCATTACAAAAAGGATACAGATCAGCCATGATCTCATGAAATGACAGAACAGGCTCGAGGGGCTGAATGGCCTACTTCTATTCCTATTTTCCTATGTTTCTATATCCCAGGGCGCGGAGCGGAGGTTTGAGCTGCATTTTAAGAATGGCCTATTCCAGGAACCTAGGTAATGAAATTCCTCCTGTCGAAAATTTTATAAAGAATGTCAGCATGAGTACAAAATGGGAAGCCCTCTTTTGTACTCAGGCCAACTTTTTTGCTACCGTTATTGACAGGAGAAATTGCACCCCTTCAAAAAAAAATGTCAGTCAAGCAAGAATATTCACTCAAAAGACTAGTTAAAAAGCCAACAGAAGTCAAGCAGATTTTGCAGTATTAGGAGGTGATGGGAGGTCTCTTGAAAAGAAATGTGAGTTGGAAATTGTGAGACTTCGATCTACTGCTGATGACGTAGACAAAAGAGAGCTTGTTTGTCACAGGCCTGGGAGGTTTCGAAGGCTGGAGATTATTTTTGCATCGCAGCCAGGGAGAGAGGAATTGCAGTCAGGAGAAGTGTGATCAGTGCTGGAGCAAGACCAGGGCCGAGAAATGCGATCGCGCTTGAAGCTGATGTAAATTGGTGCTGTCAGCTCATTATCATGACTCAGGCGTGCAGCCAATGCTTCCCGCGTTACTCATTGGCTGCGCGCCTGTCTGAAGGGGGGGGGGGTGGTCGGTTTGCGGGAAATTGGGCTTGACTGACGCCACCTAAAGGCAGCCAGCACCTCTTAAAGAGGAGGTGCACTTGAGCTGCAGACGTCAGGGAAACCTCACAAGTGGAAAAATGGCTTCAAGAGGTCCAGAGAGGCCACCCAATTTTTCTGATGCAACTTTGGAGGCCCTGGTCCAGCTGGTAGACAGCAGGAGCCGGATCCTGTTCCCACCATCCCCGCCACCCCCCCACCCGGGCCAGAAAGCCCTCCAGGCAACACGTCCGCCAGTGAGAAGACATTGCTGAGGTAATTAATGCCAGGATCTTAGCTCCCAGGATATGGCTGCAATGAAGAAAAAAGTTTAATGAGTTCACTGGGGTTATCAAGGTAAGAATCCTTGGGCATAAAAATTCGGTTGCTTTGCGCCTCCCGTTAGCGGCCTAAGGGGGCGCAAAGCAATTAGCGCCCGGGCGCGGTGCCGCCAACGCCTCCTGCAAAATTCAGCGGTAGGTTAGCGGCAGCTGTAACCGTTAGCACCCCGCGGCACTGCACCGCCTGCGATGACGTCATCGCCATGCGCAGCGCCGTGCACAGCGCCCACTCGCGCCCCGGCCGCGATCTTCGGTAGCGCCCCCTGACTTACCGCCGGACGTTATGTCCGACAGGGTCGGGGGGGCCTACCTGTGGCCGGGGCGCCGCAAATTAAAAGGGAGGTGCCGGGCGGCCATTTTTGATGCTGGCCGCCTGTCCCCCCTGCGGAGTGCCGGCTGCACTCCGTGAGCCCGGCACTTTTCTTGAGTGCCGGGCTATTTTGCCGGCACACCAATCCCTGGTGGCCCAGCTGGGCCCCAGGTTGCGCTGCGCTTGGCCCCTCCCCTTTAATAAGGGGAGGAAGGCCTGCAGTACCATGGCGCGACGTGCCGTAGAGCATGGTGCTGTGGCATGTAGTGCCGCGATATTCACTCGCAGCGCCCCAAGAGGGAGGTGGGGCGCTTCCAGTAGCGCCCCGCCTCCCTCTTGGGGCGTTACCGGTGAATTTTGGCCGCGGGGGCACTAATTTTTTCGGGGCACTAAAAGTAGGACTCTTAGGACTGGACTGAAGGAAGGCCAATCGGATGGTGGTAGTAAGGACAGTAGTGAGAAGGATTGCAGGCCTGTTGGTGTATTGGGAATGGGAGGGATGGTTCATGATAAGCGCTCTTGGATGAGCTGCTCTCTGAGAGCTCTGTCAGTCAGGTTGATGTTGGTCCTGCTCTTCCTCCTCTTTGTGCTGCTCTCCTTCCTCCTCCTGCACTTCTTGATGGCTAATCAGCAGCCGAAACGAACAAACCACCAACTAACCTGTATGTAACGGATGAGCTTTTTAAATAACGCTGCCTGCTAGTGCCACGAGTTGCTGATCGAGTTCATCACATGGTGAGTCAGGCGCTGGAGAAGACCATTTTCACAACAGGGTCCTACAACAAGTGTTGGTCCCTTATTTAAATAAATGAATGAGACTATTTAATCCGGTCAGCGTGCGGCCATGACACCTATGGAGGAGCCCCATCCAATATGGCGGGCGGCGAATTTTTGGCACGGAATTAACGCGCGTACATCCCCCGCCATATTGGATCCTTAGGCGCCAGAGGGTCAGCTTCTGTTCGCTAAATTAAGAGTACCTGAAATGAATGTTTCCTGTAAAGCTCTGCGCCCAGCAGGGCCCTCGCTGGCCGAGAGTGTGGAGCAGAGAATCAGCCCAGGAGATCAAGGAACTATTGCCAGTAAATCCAGAAATTCTGACCTCTGCCTCTGATTCTCTAATCTGCATTCCCATCGAACAAGGCTCCCAACTGGGAGAGCAGCTTCACATAATATGGCCTGTTATGCACACTTTGATGATGCATCCAATACAGATAAATTGTGGCACAGATAAGCATGATTACTAAATTGCTTAATACTTAATCCCTTGATGCTTAATCTCTTTTTTATTCATTCACGGGATGTGCGCATTTCTGGCAAGGCTGGCATTTATTGCCCATCCCTAATTGCCCTTGAGAAGGTGGTGGTGAGCCAACCTTCTTGAACCGCTGCAATCCGTGTGGTGATGGTACTCCCACAGTGCTGTTCGGGAGGGAGTTCCAGGATTTTGACCCAGCGACGATGAAGGATCGGCGATATATGTCCAAGTCAGGATGGTGTGTGACTTGGAGGGGAACATGGAGGTGGTGGTGTTCCCATGCACCTGCTGCCCTTGTCCTTCTAGGTGGTAGAGGTTGCGGGTTTGCCATTAATTTAATTGTACAAGAGATTAAAGTTCCAAATTTCCCCAATTCTTTCAATTTACCAATAATAGCTTAACTGAATAGCTTCCTATGCATAAGCACCTGATTGTGCTCCAATTGGTTCCCATCTATTTATTGAAAGAAATAACTTGCATTTGTATATGGCCCTTCATTACCTCAGGATGTCCCAAACCACTGTACAGCCAATGAATTACTTTGAAGAGTAGGCACTGTTGTAATGTCGGGAAACACAGCAGCCAATTTGCGCACAGCAAGCTCTCACAAACAACAACGAGATAAATGATTTTAGTGATTTCGGTTGAGGGATAAATATTGGTCAGGAGACCCAGAGATACATACATAGATACATAGAAGATAGGAGCAGGAGTAGGCCATCCGGCCCTTCGAGCCTGCTCCGCCATTTAATGAGATCATGGCTGATCCTCCAATTCAGTATCCCGTCCCCGCCTTCTCTCCGTAACCCTTAACCCCTTTTGCCTGTAGAAATATATCTAATTCCCTCTTAAATATATTTAATGAGCTGGCGTACACTGCCCTCTGTGGCAATGAGTTCCACAGGTTCACCACCCTCTGAGTGAAGAAATTCCCCCTCATTTCTGTCCTAAATGATTTAGCCCTTATCCTTAAATTATGTCCTCTAGTTCTGTTCTCACCCGCCAAGGGAAACATTCCTTCTGCATCTAGTCTGTCTAGACCTGTCAGAATTTTATACACTTCTATGAGGTCCCCTCTCAATCTTCTAAACTCCAGTGTGTACATCCCTAAACTACATAGTCTCTCCTCATAGGTCAATCCCGCCATTCCTGGTATCAGCCTGGTGAATCGCCGCTGCACCCCCTCCATGGCAAGAACATCTTTCCTCAGATGAGGCGACCAAAACTGTACACAGTACTCGAGGTGTGGTCTCACCAGTGCCCTGTACAGCTGCAGCAAGGTATCCCTGTTCCTGTATTCCAAGATAGCCCCGGCTCTTCTTTGAATACAGCCACGGGATCTTTATTGTCCACCTGAGAGGGCAGATGGGTTCAACATCTCATCTGAAAGATGGCAGTGCCAGCCTAGATGCTCAAGTGTCTGGAGTTGGCCTTGAACCCACGACCTTCGAACTCGGAGGCAAGACCACTGTGCCATGTTTGACACAAATGATCACAGTTTGATTTCCTGATCTAATCGCCAAAAAGGAGCAATAAAAATGAAAAGTTTCTCTGATCTGACAGAATGCGCCATGTTAGGATGAAAAAGTAACTAGAAATGGTACCGGAGAATTAACAAAGAACTAAAGCACTTCTCTATTTTGTGCTTTGTGTACTTTATCTTCCATTCTTTAATATTATCAGCTCAAATACCACAATGTAAATGTTGGCCAATATGAGTCAGTTCTTTTGTTCACTTCCATAAAGGTTGCTTAACTGCATGACTCATTTCTTTTTCTTTAAAGTCTCTGCTCTGTGTGCCCTGATGAAGGCTATCTCTCAACACGTCAACCTTTATTTCGCTTTCAGGTAAATGGTACAATTTTAAAGTGGGTGTAGGAACAAAGAAATCTGGGGGTGTATGCGCACAAATCTTTGAAGGTGACAGGACAAGTTGAGAAGGCTGTTTTAAAAAAAACATACGGGATCCTTGGCTTTATTAATAGAGTACAAAAGCAAAGAAGTTATGCTAAACCTTTATAAAACACTGGTTAGGCCTCAGCTGGAGTATTGCGTTCAATTCTGGGCACCACACTTTAGGAAGGATGTCAAGGCCTTGGAGAGGGTGCAGAAGAGATTTACTGGAATGGTATCGGGGTGAGGGACTTCATTTATGTAGAGACACTGGAGAAGCTGGGGTTGTTCTCCTTAGAGCAGAGAAGGTTAAGAGGAGATTTGATAGAGGTGTTCAAAGTCTTGAAGGATTTTGATACAGTAAATAAGGATAAACTGTTTCCAGTGGCTGAAGGGTTGGGAACCAGAGGACACAGATTTAAGGTGATTGGCAAAAGAACCAGAGGCGACATGAGGAAACATTTTTTACACAGCGAGTTGTTGTGATCTGGAATGCTCTGCCTGAAAGGGCGGTGGAAGCAGATTCGATAGTAACTTTCAAAAGGGCAGGGGAGCGTAGATTAATTGGATAGCAGAGAGCCGGCACAGGCACGATGGGCCAAATGGCCGCATTCTGTGCTGTATCAGTCTATGATTCTAGGTGCTGGATGACCTTTTTTTTTACATTCCCTTCTATTTTTGTCTTTGCTGTCAGTGTTCTTGGTGGTGTGGGGAGGTGGTGGGTTGGGGTGGTTGGAACTGAAATACTTGTGCCCTATTTTCCCAAATTTTTTCATCACTATAAAGGATCTCTGGGGGGGGCGGGGGGGGGGATGCATGACTCAACCAATCCTAGTTCGGCTCTTCAATCACCAGAAAGAGAAAGCCATTATGCCAAATTGGATAATTAGAGGCTGTTTTGCCCTTTTATATGGTTTCGTATTTCACTTCACAAGCCATTCCATCTGGTGGGCCAGTCAAGAACCGGTAAGACACATTCCAGCTGTGGCAAGAAGATTGGAGTGACCGGCATCTCAAAGCCTGGAATTTGCCCATGTGTGTATATTTCTGTACATTGATCTATATTTGTGTATAGTTATGTATATTTATGTATATTTGTGTATAGCTATGTATATTTGTGTATAGCTATGTATATTTGTGTATAGCTATGTATATTTATGTATAGCTATGTATATTTATGTATATTTGTGTATAGCTATGTATATTTGTGTATAGCTATGTATATTTCTGCATATTTATGTGTATTTTCCACACTCTTATCCAGCGGACTAGATGGAGGTAAGGATGCTGCATATTTGCATATCATTAATGCATCAGTGTCTTTCTTATTTCTAAACTAAGACAGGTTGAATGGCATTACAGATCCATAATTATCTTGCGATCTTGTGATACTGGGGTATGGTAGCATGGTGGTTATGTTACTGGACTAGTAATCCAGAGGCCTGGACTAATGATCCGGAGACACCAGTTCATAATCCCACCATGGCAGCTGGGCTATTTAAATTCAATTAATTAAATAAATCTGGTTAAATTAAATTAATTAAAAAGCTAGTATCAGTAATGTGACCATAAAAACCCATCTGGTTCACTGATGTCCCTTAGGGAAAGAAATCAGCCGCCCTTACCCGGTCTGGCCTATATGTGACTCCAGACCCACAGCAATGTGGTTGACTCTTAGGGCTGGATTTTCCCAGCCCTGAGGAGGCGGGTTTGGAGGCGGGACTGCTGGGAAAATGGGAAAAAATGGGAGCGGGTTCCAACCCCGCTCCCAACCCACCTCCGAACCATCTTCCTGGGAGGCGGGTCCCCGACTCGCGCAGGGACCCGTCTCGTCGAGGTGGGAAGGGGATTAGAGCCAATTAACTGCCTGTTAACAGAGGCTTTTCACCATTTTACGCCTGCTGATGCGGGCTTCCTGATGTCGGGAAACCCCGCCAGGGTCAGCGAGGCGAGCAGTGGGTCTGCGGGGGTGAGCGGGTCGAAATGTCAGCTGTAGAGGTGAGTGATGGGTGCAAGTGTGGAGAGGTAAGTATGAGAGGTGAGTGTAAAGTGTTGGAAAAAGTTTCCTTACCTTTGCTTCTTTCTGCAGGCTTCAACCTTTGAGGATCTGGAGGTGCCTCATCTCAACGGCGGAGATGACAGAATGGCTGCTGCATTCTCAGATGCAGCAGCCATCTGCTTTCTGCTGAGGAGAAAGGTCTTGGTGAGCCTTTGTGCAAGGGCTCACCTTAGAACAGAGATTGTCAGTGTTTGACAGCTTCTCAAAGCTATCAAACGCTGACAATTCACCTGTCAAAAATTTTTCGACAGATGAAGCGTCATACGCTGACGTCATCTGTCACCAGCTTTCCCTTAATTGGGCGGTAAGCCCACAAGGCCAATCAAGGGAAAATAGTGTGGGTCGGTCAGACGTCGCTGGGGGCGGGACTGAAACCCGGAAACCAGAAGTCCCGCCTCCAACACGTCTCCATTGAGAAAATCCAGCCCAGTACTGCCCTTAAATGGCCAAACAAGCCACTCAGTTGTATTCCAGAAGGCGGCTCACCACCACCTTCTCGAGGGCAATTAGGGATGGGCAATAAATGCTGGCCTTGCCGGCGACGTCCACATTCCATGAATTAATTTTTAAAAAGTGAAAAATTATTGTCTCTGTGCTTACAGCTGTCTTTTGCATGTCTGAGATCGGGAATGAATCAGTATTTCATCTGAAAACTAACTAAAAAGGCAATTCTGCATAGTGACAACACAATGTATCTTTTGATGTTTAAGGGCTCGGTGAACAGTAAATATTGAATCCAATCAGTTTGCCATTGCCAGAGACAGATTTCAGAGAACAATTTTGGTGAGTTTCTGACAAGGAAGCACCATGTAAATGGAAATATTCACTTTGAAAATCTTGTTTTGGTCTGAGATCTGAAAATAAATCAGGTTTTCAGCAGCTAGAATTTATTTTATACTGAAGATGGATTAATGAAGCTTAACCTAATGAATTCCAGACTAATCTTTTGCAAAAAAAAAAATCCTTTTCAGTGACTATGACTATTATTTATACAGAAGGCTGACGCATAATAAATATTTACATGATTACCTAATAAGTTCTTATTTTTCATTGTTTGGGTCAAGTGTTTCTAAGAGAGACCCGAAGAGGAGTACTATAGTCAGGATTAAGACCAGAAGGGTTTTGAATAGGCCATTTCAGGTCTATTCTATGAAGCCTAGGTTGTCCATACTCGTAGAACTTTTGATTTAGGTCATCATAGACATCCAAAAAAAATGACACTAAGAAAGAAAATATCCTTTTGACATTGAACAAGGCCACTATGAAAATCTTGTCACAGTTTCTCACCATCACATCTTACAATTATGGCTACAAAGATAATACAAATGGCAGCTGTTTCTTCATTTCTTTTGTCTGATGAAGAGACCGAGGTTTGTATCTGAATTCTCTGAATATCGTGTCCGTGTGTGTACATGTGATTGACTGCGTATCCCCTTGTGGTTGGCTCAGGGGACTGCAATCATATTCCTCAGCATGATCACTGGTGTTACTGGTATTCATATCCTAAATGGTCTAATGATGGTGTAGCCTTGGCTTAGAAGATTACAGACTCCCAAATGATTGACCTTCCAAAGTTGAAGTTAGGCTAAATCACAAATTGAATCCAATTGCTTATCCTGATGCTTCTACTGTCACAACATAATTATTTAGATATATCAGCTAGTTGGGTGTCCATTTTAAGCATTATTGAAGATAAATAGAATAGAATAAAATAGAATCAGAAGGAGGCCATTCGGCCCATCATGCCTGTGCCGGCGATTGAAAGGGCTAATAATATTTGAACACCTGCAACACATATATAAAATATAGGACAGTAAGACTGAAATACAAGACTGGTGATGCCTGATAGTGAAAACTAGCTTTAATTACAGCACATGCTATAGTTTCTTTAAAGATTCACAGGCCAAAAGCTGAAAAGCACAGTGAAACCAACTGCAAGAGAATCCTTAGCACAGCATTCCTGTGAAAATGAATATAGCATTGTATATAAGATTCTATTGAAACCGTCATTATTCCAAGCTAACTGGCCTCCCCGAAGCTCCAACTATAGCGCTAGTATAGCAGGGACCTAGAGATTTACTTTTTCCCATTGAAATTATCATCGTATAATATAGTGCTTGCAGCACAGGAGGGAATTCCTAGCATTTGTCACATTTACAGCATTCTTCTGGCTGCCTATAGTTATAGTTATGAAGTATGGCCTCTCTAAAACCAGTCTACTCTCGAAATTGGCTGGCAAACCTTATTTATAGGCTCAAAGACTGACCAGGATTGACACCTGGTTTGCAGCTTGAATTGGATTTTTTGGCTTCGAGAGAAGAGTAGATTTTGGTTCTGCATGGCTGGTGGCACTGGCACAGAACGGCCAATTCCCTTGTATGGGCAAAGATCCATACCTCCTGATCTCTGGCATTTTTATGCTCTGTGTCATCTCCTGCCCTGTCTAAATGAGGGAGAAAGGAATAGAAGGATATGCTGATGGGGTTAGTTAAAGAGGGGTGGGAGGAGGCTCATGTGGAGCCTGAACTCCGGCATAGATCAGGTAGAAAGAAAGACTTGCATTTATATAGCGCCTTTCACGACCTCAGGACGTCTCAAACGCTGTACAGCCAATGAAGCACTTTTGAAATGTAGTCACTGTTGTAATGTAGGAAACACACAATTCGCACACAGCAAGCTCCCACAAACAGCAATGTGATAATGACCAGATAATCTGTTTTAGTGATGTAGATTGAGGGATAAATATTGGCCTGGACACCAGGGATAACTCCTCTGCTCTTCTTCGAAATAGTGCCATGGGATCTTTTCGTCCACCTAAGAGGGCAGACGGGGCCTCGGTTTAATGTCTCATCTGAAAGACGGCACCTCCGACAGTGCAGCACTCCCTCAGCACTGCACTGGAGTGTCAGTCTAGATTTTTGTGTTCAAGTCCCTGGAGTGGGACTTGAACCCACAACCTTCTGACTCAGAGGCGATGGTGCTACCCACTGAGGCACGGCTGACACTATAATTGGACATAGTTGGGCCGAATGCTCTGTTTCTGTGCTGTAGCCTCTGTGTATGTAATGCTCTGTATGCAAAACAGGCGAGAGCTCCATTTAAGTGGTCGAATGAAGCATGCTGTGATTTCCCGTCAATTTAGGACAGGATTGTACTGTGTGTGCTCCATTCACCGATCTGGAGTGACCCGAACGAACCTCTATGTGCGAAGGTGTTCTTAAAGGGGCAAAGGCTTATTAGGTCATTTTTATACATTTGTTTTACAGAATGTTTTTAGCAATAGTTTATGTCATTTTTATGAAGACTTTATTAAATCTATAATTTTTCATCAATTCTTTTTCAGAGTCTTTTGTCAATGCAAGTAATGTTTAGAAGAAACCTAAATGAGCGAAATGTTGTCTGCCAGTACATTGGGAAGGTGACTATAATCAAAGTGCGAATAAAAAAGAGGGAAAGTGAAAAAAGGAACTTTAATAATACAAACACAAGGGAGCTCAGGGAGTGACATCTAAAAACAAGCGGAATCCTGTAATGGTTGGAAGTCAAATGAAAATTAATGACATGATTTGATTTTGAATCACCTCAAACACAATGCTAGTGGTATACGATAAAATAAGGCATGCCTGCCATTATGCTATCATCTATATTCAAGGGTGTGGCACACCTAGCTGGCTATAACTGAGGGGAACTGGCTCCATAGGCTCTGGGTTAACAGGAGCCAGTTGCACAACTATAAGACTTGCATTTATATAGCATCTTTCAGGAGCTCAGGATGTCCCAAAGGGCTTTACAGCCAATGAAGTACTTTTGAAGTGTAGTCGCTGTTGTAATGTGGGAAACTATTTCATATGCTGAAAGGACGCCTGCAGCCAGCCTACACCATAGGGACGTCACTGTCAGTGGTAGCCAAGGCCACCTTCTCCCTCAACTTTCTGCCCCTGCCTCCTTCTAGGGCAGTAAAGGGATCAGACAATGTGCTGGCCACAATGTATCAAACAGGTGACTGATCAATCAGTCCGCATGGGCCGCATTTTCGTCGTCTTTCACCCTGAGTAGCAATGGCAACACGACATGGCTGCACGCAGTGGAGGGCTCATTGACCACGGCCGTGTGGCCACCCAGGCAGCAGGTTGCTGCTTGCTGCTGCCGCTTGCTCCTTCTCACCTGTGCACCATCGAGTCAGTCACAGCGCTACCTCCTCAGGCTCACTAACTGCATCATCCTAGGGGGATAAAGAGCTGTGCTTGCAAAAATGCCGGTGAGAGCGGCACAGGATTGCGGGCGACGCTAGGCTGCTCTCACAGGCCTACAGTGGCAGAAAAGGAACGCATGTTAGAATGCTGGCTCCAAGACACCCAACAGAGCTCCTATTACAAGATACCAACTGCGTGCCATGTTTCTGGTTGTGCGAATGCCTGTGCGGGTGTGAGTAAGAAGGAGAATCAAACATAAGAACTGGATTTTTACTAGCCCTGAGCTTGGGGGATGTTTGTGGTTTCATCTGCCTCTACTCCCTTTATGTTCTTACACAGAAGGATGTCCAGGGTGGTTCCTCTAAGCCCTTCCGTTGTTCAAGTCCATTGCCTTGAATTATGTCATAAATTTCCTGGTATCTAGTTTTGCAAGCAGTAAAGCGGTAAAGTAGGTTACGGTAGTGTAGTTGTTATGTTACTCAACTAGTAATCCAGAGGCCTGGACTAATAATCCAGAGATAAAAACAGGAAACTGCTGGAAACGCTCAGCAGGTCAGGCAGCATCTGTGGAGAGAGAAACAGGAGTTAACGTTTCGGGTCGATGACCTTTCGTCTGTTTTTATCTCAGATTTCCAGCATCCGCAGTATTTTGCTTTTCTAATAATCCAAGAGGACGGGAGTTGAAATCCCACCTTAGCAGTTTGAGAATTTCAGTTTTTAAAAAAAAATCTGAAATTTAATGAAAAGCTGGTAAAGTGACCGTGAAACTATCAGATTGTCGTAAAACCCCAACTGGTTTACTAATTTACTTTAAGGAAGGAAAACTGCTGTTCTTACCTGGTCTGGCCTATACGTGACTCCAGTCCCACACCAAAGTGTTCGACTCTTAACTGCCCTGTGAAGTGGCCGAGCGAGCCGCTCAGTTGTAACAAACCGCTAGAGAGAAAAACAAGAATAAAACTGGACGGGCCACTTGGCTGCGACCTAGGCATCCAATCGGGACACGACAAAAGCTCGCACAGCCCAGTCGACCATGAAAAGTCCTCCTCATAACATCTGGGGACTGGTGCCAAACTTGGGAGAGCTGTCCCGCAGACTATACAAGCAAGAGCCTGACATAGTCATACTCACAGAATCATAGCTATCAGCCAGTGTCCCAGACTGCTCCATCACCATCCTGGGTATGGCGACCCCACTGGCAGGACAGACCCACCAGAGGTGGGGGCACAGTTGTATACAGTTGGTGGGGGTGCAGCAGCCCTGGGAGTCCTCAACATTTGGCTTTTAGAAACTTTTCTAGGGATTAATGTGCCACTTGACCCTGTTTATTTACGCTTACTTTGAAAGTACAGGCATGGGGTTCCTCATGGAATGGTACTGTCTTACATTTCCGGAAGAAGAAGAGGACGAGTGATGACCAGTAAACCAGGTTGCAGTGGAAGTATAATCACCACAGCATGATCATAATGTGGATTGCTCTTGCATGGCTGGATTCGCTCAGGTCCTGGTGGCACTCCATTGCCCTTTTTAAAAATTCATTCATGGGATGTGGGCGTCGCTGGCAAGGCCACCATTTATTGCCCATCCCTAATTGCCTTTCAGAAGGTGGTGGTGAGCCGCCTTCTTGAGCCGCTGCTGTCCGTGTGGTGAAGGTACTCCCACAGCGCTGTTAGGGAGGGAGTTCCAGGATTTTGAGTCAGCGACGATGAAGGAACGGTGATATATTTTCAAGTCAGGATGGTGCGTGACTTGAAGGGGAACTTGCAGATGTTGGTGGTCCCATGCGCCTGCTGCCCTTGTCCTTCTAGGTGGAAGAGGTAGCAGGTTTGGGAAGTGCTGTCGAAGAAGCCGTGGCGAGTTGCTGCTGCGCATCTTGTAGACGGTGCACACTGCAGCCACGTTGTGCCAGTGGTGGACAGAGTGACTGTTTAAGGTGGTGGATGGGGTGCCGATCAAGTGGGCTGCTTTGTCCTGGATGGTGTTGAGCTTTTTGAGTGTTGTTGGAGCTGCACTCATCCAGGCGAATGGAGAGTATTCCATCACACTCCTTACTTGTGCCTTGTAGATGGTGGAAAGTCTTTTGGGAGTCAAGAGGTGAGTCACTCGCCGCAGAATACCCAACCTCTGACCTGCTCTTGTAACCACAGTATTTATGTGGCTGGTCCAGTTAAGTTTCCCTTACGGGTGCCTGCCCATAATGACTATGTCTACATGAACCATAAAGGATATAACTCCTTCAGTGTGCAGATTGTGTGTGACCATTAGCACAGGATTATGCCTGCCAATCCTTGCTGCCCTGTCAGCAGTCAAAATACCTTCATCCTCAGATACCTCAATGGAGTCTGCATTACTTAAGTCACAAAGAAGATTGCAGGGTTGGCTGCTAAGAAGCCAAAGATACCCTTTGCAGTTGTGGCTAATGACACCCACAGTCTCTGGTTGAGCATTTCTACAGTCAGATTCTGATATATGAATCTGATATATCTACCAAAATCATGAGATTTAAAAAATAAATTTTAAACTGAAATTCTCGAGGGGCCATATGGCCTACTCCTGCTCCTATTTCTTATATTCTTATGCTCATATTCCATGGACATGCATCATACAGTTACATTGGTAAGGGTGAAAATTCGATTGCAGCTCTCTGGGATGGTTGTGAGTGAAGGCAGCCCTTGTAGGTAATGGCTGAGGGTATCAAAGGTGTCCTAGGGCAAAATTGTACTGCATGACAAGCATTCAAATAAGTGAAAGATAGCGTGAGAGGATGGTAAGACTACAATGTACCATGCATACTTTGGTGGCCTACTTAATAGAATATAATGGTACTTGGACCAACCGTGTTCGTGCACACTTGAAACCATATCCTTTACGAATTGTTGTGTGCATTGATGTGGGTTGCCCCTTGCTTCCAGACACTTAGGATCACTCTTCCATAGAGTATATGGCCTTGAGTATCAAAAGTAGGTGCCCTTCTGTGATGCACTTGCTCCAACAGGACCTCAGTGCTGGAATCCAAGAACACTGGGGCTCCTGGGGCTGCTCTTTGAGCCTGTTCCATCTTCGTTATGACTGTGATGCAAGCCATGCCTCACAAACCCTTTCCTCTTTAAGACCCAGCCTGCAGCATAGGAACAGGAGGAGGCCATTTAACCCCTCAAGCCTGTTCCGCCATTCAATGAGATCATGGCTGATCTGCGGCCTAACTCCATATACCCGCCTTTGCCCCATATCCCTTAATACCTTTGGTTAACCAAAATCTATCAATCTCAGATTCAAAATTAACTAGTGATCTAGCACCAATTGCCGTTTGCGGAAGAAAGTTCCAAACTTCTACCACCCTTTGTGTGTAGAAGTGTTTCCTAATTTCATTCCTGAAAGGTCTGGCTCTAATTTTTAGACTATGCCCCCTAGTCCTAGACTCTCCAACCAGTATCTCCCCTATCTGTTCCCCTTAATATCGTGAAAACGTCAATCAAATCACCCCTTAACCTTCTGAATTACAGGGAAAACAACCCTAGTTTGTGTAATCTCTCCTCGTAATATAACCCCTGGAGTCCAGGTATCATTCTGGTAAACCTACGTTGCATGGTGGACATGCCGGATATTTTGCCCACCAAGCTGTAAGCTCCCATTATGCCAGCTGGGAGCTTACTTTCTTAATAATACTGAGAGGCACCACAAAAGCCTGAGCACGTCTTGTCTCTCTAACCAAATCAGGGCGTGAAGCTCGTTCTGCCTACTTCTCCCCGTGGTCCACATGTCGACTGAAAGATTTGCCCCGTTGTGTATTTTCTATTCTTATTTCACATTTCCAGCCTCTGCAGATTGTTCTTTCTCTTCAGTAAAATTATGAAGAGGTTCGACAGGGTAGACGGGTAAAGAAAATGTTTCCGCTTGTGGGGGAATCCAAAACTAGGGGTCATAAGTATAAAATAGTCACTAGTAAATCTAATAAGAAAATCAGGAGAAATTTTTTTTACCCAGGGAATGGTTAGAATGTGGAACTCACTACCACAGGGAGTGGTTGAGGCGACTAGTAATAGTTGCATTGAAGGGGAAGCTAGATAAGCACATGAGGGAGATAAGAATAGAAGGATATGCTGACAGGGTGAGATGAAGTAGGGTGGGAGGAGGCTCATTTAAGACTGAGATGAGGAGGAATTTCTTCACTCAGAGGGTTGTGAATCTTTGGAATTCTCTGCCCCAGAGGGCTGTGGATGCTGAGTCTTTGAGTATATTCAAGGCTGAGATCGATAGATTTTTGGACTCTAGGGGAATCAAGGGATATGGGGATCGGGCAGGAAAGTGGAGTTGAGGTCGAAGATCAGCCGTGATCTTATTGAATGGCGGAGCAGGCTCGAGGGGCCGTATGGCCGACTCCTGCTCTTATTTCTTATGTTCATGTGGAGCAAAAACACCGGTATAGACCAGTTGGGATGAATGGCCTGTTTCTGTGCTGTAAATTCTATATAATTTTATGTCATTCTCTGAAGCGCTTTGTTTTTAAACTGTCCTAACAGACTGCTTGGTGATTTTGATGAATCTTTAAAGAGTGGGTGTTTTGTTTAGCTTGTTCATCACTCTAGCTGATGCTATTTTTTACTAGAAAGGTTTTGACAAATATTAGACATGATTTTTGTTATGATTTTATAGGGGACATTTTCAGAGCCTCCACTCCGGGCGCACAGCTTCACTGAACGGGAGAGCGGGTCAGAGGATTGGGCACGGAGGTCAGTGCACCTGATGTGCGGCGCTCTCAATTTTAGTGGCCAGGAAAACCAAAGAGGGCCGCAAATCGGGATCGCTGATTCCCGCGCCTGATTCTCTGATCCTCGCTCCCGCTGAGCTAGATTCCGTGCTGGGTGCGGAGTATCCAAAAATGTACCCGATATATTTATCGCACGTATTCGCACAGGATATCTCTGTCAACGAAGCCTCTTTTACATCAGGTTACTTCTTACAGTACAGTGCAGTAAAAAAATATATAAATAAATACACAGCGATAGTCTGCAGAGCTCACAGCAAATTTAGGACGAGTGTTTCGATGGATTAAGGGTTTTCCATTAGATTCAGATTTGCAGTCCATGGATTGTAAATACTTCTGCAAATGAATCCGGCTGTACAAGCAAGGAGACAGCTTCCAAAAAGGTCTCCAGGGGTCTCTGACATAACCCATCACTAGCTTGTCTGCAAATTTGATGCCTCCTCTCTCACTAGACCACCAGGGACTCGGATGAAACTAACCACTAGACCACCAGGAAAATTGGGTGGGTTCTTCCAGATTAGGACCAGCAGGAAAGTCAAACCCATTCCTTCCCGCCTCCCTCCTTCAACTAGATCACAAGGACCACCAGAGAACTTGGATGCATTCCTGTCCTCCACAAGGCTAAGGATTGAGTGTATGCACACCACTAGATGGTGAGAGAACTCAGATGTGTCCCGCCCCCAGGCTATCAGGAATGAAAGGAAGGACAGATGTTGAGCTCCAAAATCGCACTGCTGGCGTCAAATCAGCGTTGCACGCTGATTGACGTCATGATCTGCCTGCTCTGCATACTTCCGGCGGATGTGCACCACGCGCGCGCGCTAACGCCTGCACCAATATGGTGTCCGGCGAGATTTACCCCACAAGTGTGCTCGCGCGTGCCGCGGACGCCGTTTTGGAGCTCTAAGGGCACTCGTGTCGCCACCAAAAAAACGGACGCTAACGATCCCAATTTCTCACCGACACTGTCTGGTGATTATCACATTGCTGTTTGTGGGAGCTTGCTGTGCGCAACTTGGCTGCCCCGTTTCCTACAATACAACAGTGACTACACTTCAAAGGTACTTCATTTGTTGTAAAATGCTTTGGGACATCCTGAGGTCATTAAAGGGGCTATATAAATGCAAGTCTTTTTTTTTAAATTTAAGTAATCAGTGAGCTCCCAATGTAGATAATGCCTGTGCAGGGTATCAAGTGCTGATGCACGGAATTAATGGCTTGCAGCAGTGATTTAATGAAGGGAAACGTGGCAGGCAATTTGGACACAGCACAAATCCTAACATGTGTATGACAGCCAGGTTGTTTCTTATAGGTGTCAAAATGCTCATTCACTGCTTGTTAAAGCACTGTAATAATTAATATGGTCAGAAGACAGGCAGGTTGGGCCAATGTATCTAAAAAGGGATGGTTTGTTGGCCATTCCTTGTTTTTTTTTAAATCTTAGTTTCTCAATTAAAGAAATAACTTTTATAAAGCATTTATAAATCACCTTTCACAACCTGAGAACCTCTCAAAGCATTTTGTAACCCATGAAGTACTTTTTGAAGTGTAGTCACTGTTGTAATGTAGGAAATGCAGCAGCCAATTTGTGCACAGCAAGGTCCCACGAACAGCAATGTGATAATGACCAGATAATCTGTTTTTAGTGATGTTGGTTGATGGATAAATAGGGAGAACTCCCCTGCTCCTCTTCAAATAGTTCAACGAGACCTTTTATGTCTACCCAATAGGGCTTCAGGGCCTTGGTTGAATGTCTCATCTGAAAGATGGCACCTCCAACAGTACAGCACTCCCTCAGTATTGCACTGGAGTGTCAGCCTAGATTTTTGTGCTCAAGTTTCTGGAGTGGGACTATGAACCCACAATCCATCTGACTCAGAGATGTAAGTGCTATCACTGAGCCGTAACTGAGACTTAATTATACTTCCTTTCAGAGTGGTTCACTAGGTTTCACAAAAAGAAGATATCCGTGCTATTCCGAGGAAGCAGCAGCATTCTTGTGGCTTCTTTGAATTCCTAATGGCTAGAAAATCAATCCCTATGTTAATAAATTGATCAGTGATAATCAGCCACACATCAGTTTTATAAACTGAAAGAAAACACAGCTAGAAAGGAATACATTTCAGATAGCAACAATATATTATTATAACATTTCAAGTAAATAGCAATGCCTGCAAGAAAGAAAGAATAAGGAACTTGCATTTGTAAAAAAAAAAGACTTGCATTTACATAGGGCCTTTCACGACCAAAGTGCTTTACAGCCAATGAAGTACTTTTAAGTGTAGTCACTGTTGGAATGTAGGAAAGCACCTTTCAAATACTCAGATGCCGTTAAAGGGGTCCACAACTGATGAGTCACTGTTGTTATAGGCAAACACGGCAACCAACATGGCAAACAGCAAGATCCCACAAAGAGCAAATGAGTGAAAGGCCAGCTACCTTGTTTTTGGTGGTATTGGTTGAGGCAAGAATGTTAGTCAGGACAGCAGGAGGTTCTTCAAATAGTGCCGTCCACCTGAGCAGGGAGGCAGGGCTTCAGTGTAACACCGCAGCTGAAAGACGGCACCTCCAACAACGCAATATTCCCTCTGTACTGCACTGAAGTGTCAACCTAGATTATGTGCTCAATTCTGCAGTGGGGCTTGAATCCACAATCCTCTAACACAGAGACAGAAATGCCACCAACTGAGCCAAACTGATACTTAAGATTAAATTGCACGGGCTCTTGGGGGATACCACAGAATTGTTAGTAATTGTCATTTTTGTCTCAACCCATGAAAAAAGTAAGAAATTAATGGAAACAAGAAGGAAAATACTGCGGATGCTGGAAACCTGAAGTGAAAACAGAAAATGCTGGAAACTCTCCAGAGGTCAGGCAGCATCTGTGGCGAGAGGAAGGTAGTGTTAATGCTTCAAATCATTGACCTTTCATCAGAACCGGGAGATGTTACAGGTGAACAGCTTATAAGGAGGAAACAGAGATGGGGAAAAGGGGGCGGGGAGAGGTCTGCTAATAGATGGAGGACAGGATATGATTAAATAACAATGTAAGACAAAAGGAGGTAATAATGAGAGACATTAGAGAGGCAGACCCAGAGGATATGTGAAATAAAAAGAGAAAATCTGGAAACACTCAGCAGGTCAGGCAGCAACTGTGGAGAGCGAAACAGGAGTTAACGTTTCAGGTCGATGACCCTTCATCTGTTTTTATCTCAGATTTCCAGCAGCCGCGGTATTTTGCTTTTCTAATAATCCAGAGGACGGGAGTTGAAATCTGACCTTAGCAGTTTGAGAATTTCAGTTTAAAGAAAAATCTGAAATTTAATGAAAAGCTGGTACCGGTAAAGTGATCGTGAAACTATCAGATTGTCGTAAAACCCCAACTGGTTTACTAATTTACTTTAAGGAAGGAACACTGCTGTTCTTGCCCGGTCTGGCCTATACGTGACTCCAGTCCCACACCAAAGTGCTCAACTCTTAACTGCCCTGTGAAGTGGCCGAGTTAACGTTTCAGCTCGATGACCTTCCCTGAGGCTCCGCGAATGGTTACAGCAGAATAGCAGAGGAGAGAAGGGGATCATGGAAAATTTGGCAAAGCGGAGAAGGCTGAGGTGGAGCAGAAGGCAGATAGACACCATGGGGTGCGGACCACACCCCATGCCAAGCGCCAGTCTCCAACCCCCGCTATTCCCGGAAGTGCTGGTGCACCCATTCTACCCGTCCATATTAGTGGCAAATCTCCTTTTTTTTTAAGGAGGATTTATCTGAAATAATAAGAACTCTCACTTTTATTACTTGTTTGTATTGAGAGCTGTTCTTTTGCAACATCAGTCACAGATTACCTCATATGCCCAGAATGGAGCGATCATCAGTTTATGGTTTTTGTGGGATACTCTGCTGCTAGCCAATGGCAGCAGGCGAGTGCAGCAACGAGCTGACCAGTAGCCTTTCTGTTGCCAAGGAGACCCCTTCAATCTGTCTGCAGACAGAGGATGCACTAATTCCTTTTTATATGTGGAACTGAGGAAGCTCAGCATCGTCATTTTAAGAGAATGTTAAAAAAGGAAAAGAAAGTGCCAAAAGGCCCGTTAAATCTGCTGTGTATTACTTTTGGTTGACAGTGAAGATCCCCTTTCTCACCCCCCCCCACCCAAGTCTTGCTATGGGCCTGCAGAGGGATGTGTTAAAAATACCCTCATGCGCCATTTTAAACTTCTGCAATTAGTCCAGATCATTATCTTTTTCAAGTTTATTGATTTGATGACAGTAACGGTGATGATTCTACTCTTTATTGGCACTTGTGTTTAGGAACAGAGGAACAGAGAAACAGGAGTAGGCCATTCAGCCCCTTGAGCCTGTTCCGCCATTCAATTAAATCATAGCTGATCTGTTCCTCAACCACATTGGCCTGCCTTGGCTCCATATCCCTTGATAACCTTACCTAACAAAAATCTCAGTCTTGACAGTTTCAATTGACCCAGCATCCACAGCTTTGTGCGAAGTGCTTCCTGAATTTGCTCCTGAACGGCCTGGCTCTAATTTTAAGGCTATGCCCCCTTGTTCGGGATTTTCCCACCAGAGGGAATAGTTTCTCTTTATCTACCCTATCGAATCCTTTTATCATTTTAAACACCTCGATTAGATCACCTTTCAATCTTCTAGACTCAAGAGAACACAAGCCACATTTATGCAACCTGTCCTCATAATTTAACCACTTTAACCTCCGTATCATTCTGGTCAATCTGTGCTACACACCCGCCAAGGCCAATATATCCTTCCTGAAGTACGGGGCTCAGAACAGAACACTGTACTCCAGATGGGGTCTGACCAAGGCTCTATACAACTGAAGCATAACTTCCTCCCCTTTGTATTCCAGGTCCCTTGAGATAAAGGCCAATGTTCTATTAGCCTTTTTGATTACTTTTTGTACCTGTCCACTAGCTTTTAGTGATTTGTGTACATGGACAACCAAATCTCTTTGCTCCTCCACAGTTCCTAGTTTACAACCATTTAGAAAATACTCTGATTTTAAATCTCTTTAAAAAGAATCCTGCAGCCTTTTTAATAAATAAATAAAAATTTGTAATTTTGTTGGCATATTTTCCTCTCCTGTCCTGTAGGTAATGACTCATCTCAGTGTACAGCTCCACAGCTCACAGTGTGACTGGTTTGGTTGTACAGTTGGCGTTGATAGCCGGGTTGGGGTTTGGATGGACATCATAGCCAAGCCTGATCCTGTCTTCACTCAATGTACACACCCTGCAGGGGAAGCCACCAGTAGCAGTTAGGAAGAGGAAACTTAAGGGATGCTGAAACTAGTTGCAATTCAGATTAGCTAACTCAACATAGCCAAGGAATTGGACCTGGGATCCTTTTGCTTTGTATGAGTTAGTACCACACTGTGCAGTGCATTACTCATTAAACCATCTGTATATAAACTCTACCTACATTACAACAGTGACTACACTTCAAAAGTACTTCATTGGCTGTAAAGCCCTTTAGGAGGTCCTGAGGTTGTGAAAGGCACTGTATAAATACAAGTCTTTCTTTCTTCCTGACTGGTCATAATTGTTTCTAGCATGTTATGTTGTGCCAATCTATTAAATAGCTTTGACTGAATCATAGAATTATACAGCACTGAAGGAGGCCATTCAGCACATCGTGCCTGTGCCGGCTCTGTGAAAGAGCTATCCAATTAGCCCCACTCCGTTCTTTCCCCATCGCCCTGTAACTTTTTCCTTTTCAAGTATATATCCAATTCCCTTTTGAAAGTTACTATTGAATCTGTTTCCACCACCCTTTCAGGCAGCGCATTTGGAAAGTTAATGGAACTTGACATTGTGGGAGCTGACTGGTACGCACTCATAGGTTAGGTTAACCTCCCAAACCCTCGACTACCACCACCTCCAAGTTCCCCTCCAAGTCACACACCATCCTGACTTGGACATATTTTGCCGTTCCTTCATCGTCGCTGGGTCAAAATTGTGGAACTCCCTACCTAACAGCACTGTGGGAGTACCTTCACCACACGGACTGCAGCGGTTCAAGAAGGCGGCTCACCACCACCTTTTCAAGGGCAATTAGGGATGGGCAATAAATGCTGGCCTTGCTAGTGACGCCCATACCCCAAGAATTATTATTTTTTCAAATGAAAAGATGTTACTATTAATCAGAGCTCTGGGCAAGTATCTGAAAAGGTCCTGATGGTGGGAATCCGTCTTTAAAATCAACCGTACGTGGGGCCAGCTAGATGGACAGGCTCTGTTTAGTATTTTTAAAAATTCTTCATGCTTGGTGAAAGAAATCCCCTAGAGCGAGCTCATTCTGTGTCTGAACATCAGAGAGATTGTTAACAACAGATCTAACATCTGCACGTACAGTTGTGTTGAAAGGTAGATAATGCAAAAAAGAAAGAGATTGGAGGGGTAAATTATTGATTGCCGAGCTGATAACTGCTAAGAAGGTTCGACCATGGGGGAGCCAATGTTGGTAGAAAGATCGCTGCCAGAAGGCAACTGAGGAAAAAAAGCAGACTGGAGGGCAGACTGTCACACGTTTGAAACATAGGCCTCACATCGAGAAGTTATGTCAGCAGCCATAACAACCCACACACTTAAAGGCACTTTCTCCCATCTGCCATCAAAACTAAATTTAAGAACTTGAATTCCTTCTAAATGGGAAAGTGTGTTGAAAGTGAAGGGAGAACAAAACTGCAACCAGAATATGCTGTGTAAATCTGGAATCCGATCTGGAAAGTAACATTCTCAGATGGCTCCTTCATTGCTCTCATTAAGAATGTTTTAATTTACAAAGCATCAATTTTCAGTAGATGAAAAGGAAAAAGGCTTGCGTTTATAAAGTGCCTTAACACGTCTTTCAGAAATGTCTCCCAGTGCTTCGCTTACTTTGAAGTGTAGGGACTCGTTATATAGGCAAATCTGGCAGCTATTTGTGTGCAACAAGATCCCACAAACAGTAATGAGATGAATGAGCAGTTAATCTGTTTTTGGTGGTGTTGGTTGAGAGAAGAATGTTGGCCAGGACAGCAGGAACACACTTCCTGCTCCTCTCCCGATAGTGCCATGTGACAGTGAATGTTCACCGGAGCTAAAAGGTACTCCTTCACCAAAGGGAGGCATTTATTCTAAAATATAAACAGAAACTGCTGGAGATACTCGGCAGGTCAGGCAGCATCTGTGGCGAGAGAAACAGAGTTAACGTTTCAGGTCGATGACTTTTCGATGAAAGGTCATGTATCTTGCCCATGTAAGATATTTATTCAGTCAGTTGATATAAGCTAGCCGTAATAACAACAACAACTTGCAATTATACGGTGCCTTTAACGCAGTAAAACGTCCCAAGGCACTTCACAGGAGCGTAATCAGACAAAGATTGACACCGAGCCGAGGAAGGAGATGTTAGGACAGGTGACCAAATGCTTGGTCAAAGAGGTAGGTTTTCAGCAGAGTCTTAAAGGGAGAGAGAGGCGGAGAGGCAAAGAGGTTTGGGGAAGGAATTCCAGAACTTAGGGTCCGATCGGCTGAAGGCGCGGCCGGCAAAGGAAGTGGGGGCTGCGCAAGAGGCCAGAGTTAGAGGGACGTAGAGTTCTCGGAGGGTTGTAGGGCTGGAGGAACTTACAGGATAGGGAGGGGTGAGACCATGGAAGGATTTGAACATGAGGATGAGAATTTTAAAATCAATAATTTATGGAAAAATTCTATTTGACCGAGCTGCTGCAGAACAGTGTAACGCTTAATTTCCACTGAGGTACAATATCTATAGAAACCTTACGATATGATTCATGTCTTACAAATAAACTAAAATAACAACAGAAAATGCTGGAAAAACTCAGCAGGCCAGGCAACATCCGTGGAGAGAGAAACAGAGTTAACGTTTCAGGTCGAAACCCTTCGTCGGAACTATAGTTCCGACGAAGGGTTTCGACCTGAAACGTTAACTCTGTTTCTCTCTCCACGGATGTTGCCTGGCCTGCTGAGTTTTTCCAGCGTTTTCTGTTGTTATTTTGGATTTCCAGCATCCACAGTATTTTGCTATCGTTACAAATAAACTAGCCTGTTGTTTTGTTATGGACAGTGGTGCAAACAGCATGATAATTACTAGCAAGGTTTGTCGTCAATTCTTCCATGTAGATCATACATTAGGTAAATAATTAAAATAGTAGTAACTGGGCATAATTATTGAAGTTTGAACTGCGGACGTATTCCAGTGATATTAAAGAAAACTGCTTCTCCCTACAGTGGCGCCCGCTCCCAATGACCGCCCTCTCCCCACTGAATACTTAATGGAGCGACATCATCACATTTCTTTTTACCTGGCCTGTTCCCGCATCTTAAGAATCGCATTTAAAAACAGAAACATATTTATTCTATCAGTGACAGAAACTTCCATTGATATAAAATGTAAAAACCAAATGTACTAGAAGGCATATGGGAGATAGACACCGAGCCAGGGAAGGAAGAATCAATCAGAAAAGTCAACCCCAAGCGTGGTCACTTGAGACATTTGTCAATAATATTTTTGTGCCTTGTAGACAAAGAATTATTCAATTATAATCAGAAATTAGAGCCCTCATCTGGTTCCCAAGATTCCTTTAATTCAACGTTGTCCAGTCCATTCCCAACGTCTCAGGTTATATTTAATTTTTGTTTCGTAATGGCGCTAGAGACAAAAGTGAGACATGTTTTGCAGCAAAAACACAAGTTCTATGGTATGATAAACATTTTGACTCCATATGTAGTTTTTGCAAAGTGGCATTTAGTGATTCACCACTGGGACAGATGTAGAGATGTTAAAATGAAACACATTTGTTAGTTTGGAAAGAGCCGGACCATGCTGAGACCATGCTCTTGGTGCCATAGGGAAGGTATGATGCCATCAAACTTCAGTCCATTAAAAAACTAAATTCACGACCAGAAGGAACACAAGGAAAACCACGCTACCCTCCATGACAGATATGCGCCACTGTTGTGCAAGGGACTGTGCCAGGAGGGCTAATTGTAAAGTTTACCCTCATGCTATTTTCTTTGACAACAATTGGAATTGTGATTATGTTGATTATGGCCTTGAAATTACCTTTTTATATGTGGCCATTTTTTCCTTGTAAAATTCTCTAAAATGCAAGATAGCACAAATTAAAATTACGGTGTACGTTTACTCGCATTGGTGACTTGTGCTTAAATTGTTTAGCATTAAAATCAGGCAAAAAATATGTCTGTATTCGCCTCCTTTTCTATGCCTCTACAACAATTTGCGTACACAGAGCGCTTTTCACATAAGCGTCCCAAGGCACTTCACGGAGGTGTAAGAAAAAATGGCCAAAGAAAGAGATATTAGGAAGACCAAAAGCTTGGTCAAAGAGGTGGGCTTTATACAGGGTCCTAAAGGAGGAGAGGGTGGTGGAGAGACAGAGGGGTTTAGGGAGGGCATTCCCAATGCATTTTAGGAGCTTTGCAAGTGCATTGGTCAGTTTTCCTTTCAACTTTCTCCTCTCCCCTCCTCTCCTGAAGGCGTCCACTCCTTTACTGGGTTGCAGTTCACAAAACATCGGGCATCCTCCAGTACTTTGCCTTGAGGGCCAATGTTCATGTGTGAACCTTGACAGTGAGTGTTGACGGACTGTCTAACTATGGCGGACTCCCGCTGAGCCTGATCCTGACCGGAAAGAGTTATCGGGCAAAATCCGCAGCGAGAATCCTGGTTTATTTATTTTTCTGTCCTTTCCTAATATAGGGTCTTGTGGTCAATTATTACATCTTTACCACTGACCCCCGGCTGAAACCAACTAACTCAGCACTGACCAGGGATTGACCCCAGGACATGCCTGGTCTGCATGGGCTCAGATACAGCAGGCCCGAATTTCTGCCCGACCCTCTCCGGTACACTTCCCGCCTTAGTGCCATGAAGGGGCCGGAATACGGGAAGAGGCCTGGTTCTTGTGGGATTCTGCCTGTGAAGAGGAGGTTGGGAAATTCTGGTAGAGGGGACTGTGAGTGGATCTTACGCTCGCCCAGCCTATGTCAAGGGCCATGTCAGTTGGCGAGGATTGGGGGGGGGAGGGTGTGGGAGGGAGTTGTTATGCTTCTAGGGAAAATTCCACTCAGCCTGCTACCCGATAGACCCAATGGAACCCACACTGAGAGCAGGGGTAGGTTCTGCTTTGGGGCCTTCCAAAGGTGCCAAAACGCCCCATGGCTTTGCAAAAAAGCTCCTTTGGGAGCTGAATACTTTACCAGGTCTGTAGGGCCTCCTCTCCTGTGGCACAACAGCATGGAGCCGCTCCGACATTCCAGGCCTCCATCTGGTGTGTGGGGAGCGGGGGGGGGGAGGAAGGGGCAGGCACCGATGATGCCCCCTACCTTGAACATGCTAATGACCCCGTGTTCCCCCCACCGCCCCCTCCGCAATTTGGAACGGGGTTGGTGTTCGTAGCTGAGGGCGGCCAGGGGTCCGGCTCTACCACTTATCTGGTGACGGAGCAGGAACCCTGGGAATTTTTGGGCCCAGGGTCTAAACCACTGAACCATTAGGAAATGAATACTGTGGTTAACACCAGCAAACGTGCCCTGTTAATGTGCAATGAAAATAAATTTGTGTTCCATTCCGTTTCAGACTTTATTCTCCCTAATCTTTCATGGCCTGAACTTTAAAAAGAAAGAAAGCCTCTCTGCAAATCTTTGTTCAAAACGTGTTGGGATGGTTTGCAATGAACCTTCTGTCAGCACATCCTTGCACCCAACAATGCACCATTCTGCTGCACAAAAGAGACCAAAGCCGTACCAGCATGCAGCTTTATACAGTCCAGGATGATGTGAAGCTTAAAAAACTCCATTACTCCATTCACTGAACTTATAAAGAAGTACTGATTTACATATTTTTATGTAGGCAGGTAAAAACTCAGCCATGGGGCAAGCTTTACATGTCAGCGTTGCCGGCTCAGATTCTGGCTGAGGTCAGCGCGCCAATTTGCAGACCTCCCAATCTTCACGGTCCCGCCGTCATTTATAAGCACCAGGTGCTTGCATGCCGCAATGGATCCACTATTTGAAGGCAGACGGGTCCTGTAGATAATGCCATTTGACACTGCGCAGACAGTGATTCGGGTTTGAGAACAATTCTCTGGTGCCTTTAATGCATTTGAACGGTGTTGTCTTTGTACGGTTTGGAAAGGAAGATTTCCTGAATGATGTGCAATCGTTTTATTAACGTATGTCTCCTTGGAAAGTTACTCAATAGGTAACAGATTGCAAACATGAAATATTACTGATTAATGCTAAGATGAGATGGGCAATAGATCAAGATGACCAAAATGATTTGTATGTGGGAGAAATGACTATAGAATTGCTGACTGAGGAAGGAATAAAGTAGGATTGGTAAAAATGTGCTTCAATCAGGAGTTTGTTTAAAATGTATCGGTGTATGGATCATCATATGGTTCCATTTACTATTATTAGTGTTTTGATTAGGCTTTTTGTTGAAGAAAAAGCCATCAATTGCTTTTATCTGATCTTTAATATGACCCAAGTCAACCTACCAAACAGTTCACAGGAAAGCAAAACGAAACCATCACGTAAACTTTGGAAAATCTCTTGGATCCCTTTTTCAAGTGAGGCGCGTGGACACTTTCTGAAAGTAGTGTAACTTTAGTGCAAGTCCTCTTGGTGATACAGAGGACTGATGTGCATTAAAACTTGCTGCACAGTTTATTTTAAAATGCTGCAACTCGAGCAGGGTTTTGAACCTTTGTAATATGTGTTTTTTTTAATTCATTCACAGGATCTGGGCGTCGCTGGCAAAGCCAGCATTTATTGCCCTTCCCTAGTTGCCCTTGAGAAGGTGGTGGTGAGCCGCCTTCTTGAACTGCTGCAGTCCGTGTGGTGGAGGTACTCCCACAGTGCTGTTAGGGAGGGAGTTCCAGGATTTTGACCCAGCGACGATGAAGGAACGGCGATATATTTCCAAGTCAGGATGGTGTGTGACTTGGAGGGTAACTTGGAGGTGGTGGTGTTCCCAAGCGCCTGCTGCCTTTGTCCTTCTAGGTGGTAGAGGTCGCGGGTTTGGGAGGTGCTGCCGAAGAAGCCTTGGCGAGTTGCTGCAGTGCATCTTGTAGATGGTACACACTGCAGCCACAGTACGCCGGTGGTGGAGGGAGTGAATGTTTAAGGTGGTGGATGGGGTGCCAATCAAGTGGACTGCTTTGTCCTGGATGGTGTTGAGCTTCTTGAGTGTTGTTGGAGCTGCACATTTGACTTGTAGAAACCTTCGAGCAGACTCTGTTGTGTTGTGGTTACACTTGTGTGGTGGTGACATATTCCAGCCATTGCTGCAGAGAGCTTCACGTGAAAACGCCATCAAACTGAAAAACTATTTTAGCAATATTAATTATTTGATGTGATTGAATCAAAAACAAAAAAAAGCAAACACCAACACTACCAAAAAAGCAGATTGTCCAGTCATTTGCTGTTTGTCAGACCTTGCTTTGCACAAACTGGCTGCCATATTAGAAAGAAAGAAAACCCTTGCATATATATTGTGCCTTTCATGACCTAAGTACACCCCAAAGCGCTTTACTGCCAAAGAATTACGTTTGAAGGCGAATGCAGCAGCCAATTTGTACACAGCAAGTGCCCACAAACAGCAATGAGATAAATGAATGGATAATCTGCTTTTTGTGGTGTTGCTTGAGGAATAAATATCAGCTAGCACACTGGGTGAACTCCCCAGCTCTTCGACAAATAGCACCATGGGATCTTTTACATCCACCTGAGTGGGCAGACAGGGCCTTGTCATCTGAAAGATAGCATCTCTGACAGTACAGCACTCACTCAGTACTGCACTGGAGTGTCCATTTACCTTTTGCACTCAAGTTTCTGGAGTGGGACTCTGAACCCACAACCTTCTGACTGAGAGGCAAGAGTGCTACCACTAAACCACAGCTTGACACAAGGGAAATGTTTTCACACATCAACAACACAGCTATAGTGTGAATACACCCAACTGTTAGACAAACTATGATAAGATATGGATTAATGTCTGGCACTAGCATTTCGCTGAAATGAGTCAGTGCAATGAAAATATTGGTGAATTGCTGATCTCTGATATGTCATTAGGGAATTTGAGCCAACTGATTGTAGTTTAATCAGTGGTTAGTCATAGAGTCATAGGGGGAAAAATTCAGCTGCTTGCGCCTCCCGTTAGCGCCTTAAATGGGCGCTAATGGGGCGTAAAGCAGCTAACGCCCGGGCGCAGCGCCGCCCACGCCTCCCGAAAAATTTAGTGGGAGGTTAGCGGCGGCGGCAGCCGGTAGCGCCCTGTGGCGCTGCGCCGCCGGCGATGACGTCATCGCCGTGCGCAGCGCCCCGCTCGCGCCCCGGCCGTGATCTTCAGTCGCGCCCCCTGATTTACCGCCAGATGCTATGTCCGACGGGTTCAGGGGGGCGTACGTGCGGCCGGGGCGGCGATATTTAAAGGGGAGGTGGCAGGCGGCCATTTTTGTTGCTGGCCGCCTGCCAGCACCTGCCCCCGTTGCTGTCCCCGGCCCCCGTGAAGCCCCCCCAGCGTGAAGTGCCGGCTGCGCTCCAAGAGCCCGGCACTTCTCTTGAGTGCCGGGCTCTTTTGCCGGCACTCCCGATCCCTGGGAGCCCAGCTGGGCCCCGGTTCGCGCTGCGCAAGGCCCCTCCCCTTTAAGAAGGGGAGGAAGGCCTGCAATACCGCGGCGCGACGTGCCGCAGCGCGTGGCGCTGCGGCACGTAGCGCCAGGATATTCACTCGCAGCGCCCCAAGAGGGATGCGGGGTGCTTCCAGTTGCGCCCCGCTTCCCTCTTGGGGCGCAACCACTGAAGTTCCGGCGCGGGGCCGCTAATTTTTTCGGGGCGCTAAAAGTCGCGCCCCGGCGAGGTTAGCGCCCCAAATGGGGCGCGACTCAATTTTTACCCCATAGAGTTATACAGCACAGAAAGAGGCCCTTTGGCCCATCGTGTCCACGCCGGCCATCAAGCCCTATCTATTCTAATCCCATTTTCCAGCACTTGGTCCGTAGCCTTGTATGCTATGGCGTTTCAAATGCTCATCTAAATGCTTCTTGAATGTTGTGAGGGCTCCTGCCTCTACCACCCTTTCAGGCAGTGAGTTCCAGATTCCAACCACCCTCTGGGTTTAAGATCCTGCATCAGTCATTGTATTATTTCTCATTTCTGGCATAAATGACATTATCTTGAATAAATAGGTTGCTTCTTTTAGAATATTAACACTGTTTTATAGCGCAATTAATTTACAAATTTAGAATAACTGGTATGAAAATAGGACAGAAATAGAAAGTTACTTGAGCACATAATCCAGGCTGACACTCCAGTGCAGTACTGAGGGAGTGCTGCAATGTCGGAGGTGCCGTCTTTCGGATGAGACATAGAAACATAGAAAAATAGGAGCAGGAGTAGGCCATTCGGCCCTTCGAGCCTGCTCCGCCATTCAACACGATCATGGCTGATCCTCTATCTCAGTACCATATTCCCACTCTCTCCCTATACCCCTTGATGCCTTTTGTGTCTAGAAATTTATCTATCTCCTTCTTAAATATATTCAGTGACTTGGCCTCCACAGCCTTCTGTGGTAGAGAATTCCACAGGTTCACTACCCTCTGAGTGAAGAAATTTCTCCTCATCTCAGTCCTAAATGTCTTACCCCATATCCTGAGTCTGTGACCCCTCGTTCTAGACCACCCCCCCCAGCCAGGGGAAACATCCTCCCTGCATCCAGTCTGTCTAGCCCTGTCAGAATTTTAAACGTTTCAATGAGATCCCCTCTCATTCTTCTAAACTCTGGTGAATACAGGCCTAGTTGACCCAATCTCTCCTCAAACAACATTAAAGTGAGGCCCCGTCTGCTCTCTCAGGTGGACGTACCAGATTTCGAAGAACAGCAGGGGAGTTCTCCCCGGTGTCCCGGCCAATATTTATCCCTCAACCAACATCACTAAAAAAAAAAGCAGATTATCTGGTCATTATCACATTGCTGATTGTGGGAACTTGCTGTGCACAAATTGGCTGTCGTGTTTCCTACACTTCAAAAATATTTAATTGGCTATAAAATGCTTTGGGATGTCCTGAGGTTGTGAAAGATGCTTTATAAATGCAAGTCTTTCTTTCTTTTCTTCAAGTAATGGACTAGCAAGGAACAAAAAAAATCATTCATCCGGGTTGTTTCTCAGCTTTTAGGTTTCGGTAGCGCAGGCATGAAGGCCATCTGCAGGACTTATCTATCCACTTTACTGGGCATTTAGGTTTCTCCAAAGTCCAGAGGTCCACATAACCCTGATTAGTAAGAAGTGCGTTTCATGTAATCCAAGGCAATTTTCAATTTCAGCGAGAAAAATGCAAAGACAATTATGGTCTTTATGTTCAAAAACAGTTTGACCTGACTGGACCAGAAAGGATTACACTGGTGATCATCAAAGGTTTAAGTTAATTTTTAGTAATTATCAGCACACTAATGACAACTCATTGCATCTCTGTGGAATATAATGGAAAGGGGCAAGACTTGTCAGACTCCATGGGCTGTGTTCAGCTATTACATGAAAGTTTCTTTGCATTCCATCAACACACCGAAGGATCTTGTAAATAAATATTCATACGCACAAGGGTACTTCGGGAGTTGTGTATAGGCCACCAAACAGTAATGGTAATGTAGGGCACAGTATCAATCAAGAGATTAGAAGTGCATGTAACAAGGGCAATACGGTAATCATGGGGGACTTTAATCTACATATTGACTGGGCAAATCAAATTACCACTAATGGTGTGGAGGACAAATTCTTGGAATGCATGCGAGATGGTTTCCTGGATCAGTATGTGGAGGAACCAACCAGGGAACAGGCTATTCTGGATCTGGTACTGTGTAACGAGAAAGGGCTAATCAATAATCTGGTGGTAAAGGGGCCTTTAGGGACAAGTGACCATAATATGATTGAATTTTACATTAAGTTTGAGAGTGATGTAGTCCAATCTGAAACTAAGGTCTTCAATCTAAACAGAGGAAACTACAAGGATATGAGGGACAAGTTGGCCATGGTAGATTGGGAGACTACACTAAAAAGTATGAAGGTGGACATACAATGGCTAACATTCAAGGAAATAATGCATAATTTGCAGCAAACATATATTTCTCCAGGGCATAAAAACCCAAAAGGAAAAGTGATCCAACCATGGCTAACAAAAGAAATTAAAGCTAGTATTAAGTCAAAGGAGGTAGCTTATAAAGTTGCCAGAAAAAGCGGTCAGCCTGAGGATTGGGATCTTTTTAGAAATCAGCAAAGGGGGACCAAGAAATTGATAAAGAAAGGGAAAATGGAATATGAGCATAAACTAGCGAAAAATATAAAAACGGATTGTAAAAGCTTCTATAGGTATGTGAAAAGGAAAAGACTGGCGAAGGTAAATGTAGGTCCTTTACAGTCAGAGACGGGAGAATTTATAATGGGGAATGAGGAAATGGCAGAGAAATTACATAAATACTTTGTTTCTGTCTTCACGGAGGAAGACACAAAAAACCTCCCAGAAATACGAGAAAACCAAGGGTGTGACGAGAATGAGGAACTTAAAGAAATTATTATTAGTAAAAAAACAGTACTAGCAAAATTAATTGGACTAAAAGTCGATAAATCCCAAGGACCAGATAACCTAGGGTTTTGAAAGAGGTGGCCATTGGAATAGTAGATGAATTGGTTGTCATCTTCCAAAATTCTATAGATTCTGGAATGGTTCCTGCAGATTGGAGGATAGCAAATGTAACCCCGCTATTTAAGAAAGGAGGGAGAGAGAAAACGGGGAACTACAGACCTGTTAGCCTTACATCAGTAGTTGGGAAAATGCTGGAATCTATGATAAAGGATGCAATAACTGGGCACTTAGAAACTAATAGTAAGATTGGGCAGAGTCAACATGGATTTATGAAAGGGAAATCCTGTTTGACAAACCTATTGGAGTTCTTTGAGGATGTAACTAGTGGAGTAGACAAAGGGGAATCAGTAGATGTGGTATATCTGGATTTTCAGAAGGCCTTCGATAAGGTCCCACACAAGAGGTTGGTGAACAAAATTAGGGTACATGGAATTGGGGGTAATATACTAGCATGGATTGAGAATTGGTTAACAGACAGAAAACAAAGAGTAGGGATAAACAGGTCTTTTTCAGGATGGCAGGCTGTGACTAGTGGGGTACCGCAAAGATCGGTGCTTGGGCCCCAGCTATTCACAATCTATATCAATGATTTGGATGAGGGGACTAAATGTAACATTTTCAAATTTGCTGATGATACAAAGCTAGGTGGCAGTGTCAGTTGCGAAGAGGCTTCAAGGGGATTTCGACAGGCTCAGTGAGTGGGCGAGAACATGGCAGATGGAATATAATGTGGATAAATGTGAAGTTATCCACTTTGGTAGAAAAAACAGAAAGGCAGAGTATTTCCTAAATGGTGAAAGATTGGGGAATGCAGATGCTCAAAGGGACCTGGGTGTCCTTGTACATGAGTCACTGAAAGTGAATGTGCAGGTGCAGCAAGCCATTAGGAAGGCAAATGGTATGCTGGCCTTCATTACAAGAGGATTTGAGTACAGGAGTAAAGAAGTCTTACTCCAATTATATAGGGCCTTGGTGAGACCACACCTGGAGTACTGTGTACAATTTTGGTCTCCTTACCTAAGGAAGGATATACTTGCCATAGAGGGAGTGCAACGAAGGTTCACGAGATTGATTCCTGGGATGGCGGGACTGTCGTATGAGAAGAGATTGAGTAAACTAGGCCTGTATTCTCTTGAATTCAGAAGAATGAGAGGGGATCTCATTGAAGCATACAAAATTATTATAGGGCTTGATAGGGTGGATGCTGGGAGAATGTTTTCCTTGGCTGGGGAGTCTAGAACCAGGGGCCACAGCCTCAGGATAAAGGGTAGCCATTCAGGACTGAGATGAGAAGAAATTTCTTCACACAGAGGGTGGCGAATCTTTGGAATTCTCTACCCCAGAGGGCTGTGGAGGCTCAGTCATTGGGTATATTCAAAACAGAAGTCGATAGACTTCTGACTAGTAAGGGCATCAAGGGAAATGGCGATAGGGCCGGTGAATGGAGTTGAGGCAGAAGATCAGCCATGATCTCATTGAATGGCGGAGCAGGCTCGAAGGGCCGAATGGCCTACTCCTGCTCCTATTTCTTATGTTCTTATGTTTTCCTAAAACAATATATGATAGGGGACACAGATTTAAGGTTTTGGGCAAGAGATACAGAGGGGATGCGAGGAACAGCTTTTTTACGCAGCGAGTGGTGATGACCTGGAATTCGCTGCCGACGGAAGTGGTGGAAGTGGAGACACTCAATGCTTTCAAGGGGAGACTGGATAGGCACTTGCGGGAAATAAACTTGCAGGGCTACGGGGATAGAGCGGGGGAATGGGACTGACTGGATTGCTCTACAGAGAGCCGGCACGGACACGATGGGCCGAATGGCCTCCTTCTGTGCTGTTATGACTCTATGACAATTTTAACCTAATCTGCACCCCCCTCCTCACCGGGAAACTGTCAGGATCAGATTGGGCACCCGCTTTACATCCCACTGGAGTTTACTTTCCATTGACATCCACGGCAAGTAAACCCGATCCAGTCCTGTCAGTTTCCCGCCTGGGGTTGGTTAAGTTAAAATTGTCTCCGTGCCATAGTGCGAGTGCTACAAACTGCTCTCAGTGCCTCTTGACTACGGAGGGGGTTGGAAACACCAGCAAGGGTTTCCCACTCCCGATTACCATGCAGCGGGTCCCGCTGGAAAGCTCGGGGAGGGCGGATATTGGACCAGGTCGGGGCCCGAGACCGGCCGTGACACTTGGGGCTCATCGATCAGAGGGCCGGAGCTGCCGAGTCACCGCACTGTGTAAAAAAATAAAGGGGCAGAATAAAATGGCAGGGAGTGAATTTGTTGACATAGACCAAAACCGGCTGTAGGGATTCGCTCTGTTGTTCTCCTTGATCATCTGGATCGGGAACGAAATAAAGAAGCTTTCTGGTGCTAAGGGGGACATTGTTCAGATTTTTCTCTTCATACTGCTTGCAGTGTTGGCCACCAAAATGGAAGCTATCTCTTTAATTATGCCATTCTACGTCCTACACAACTGCATAATTACTTTTATAAAATGTGGGTTGGCCTTGTGTAATTCTTGATGTGAACACTGTAATTATAGGCATTGTTCAAAGAACGCAGATTACAGCTTAAACTCCGTTGAGGGTTGATGCTGCATTCTGAGTTAATGAGAAATAATTGGATTGCAGTATGAAGTAACCACTGGAACTGATTGCTTGCCGCACCCCTGACAAGCAGAAGCATATCTTCAATGAATCAGAGGCCTTTCAGGAACCGGTAGCCTGTTGCCACCCAGGCTTCCAGCTGCCCACTTGGCAGTGAAATCTGCATCCAGTCACTGCTAAACTACTCGTTCCAGCTGGCACTTCCTTATCCAACTGCTACAGTCAGTGCTTTGTAGCCCAAGACAGCTGCAAGTTGCACATGGGTGATAAATAGGCTGTGTCTGTATCGAGTGGATTTATAAAGTAAGTCAGGACCTATGAGGCAAAGTCATGGGATTTCCTGTTGGTATTAATAACTGGGTCCAGTAGAATTAAAGATAATGAGAAGCTTCTTTCAAACGGAAGCGCACAGCAATGGTGCCCAAGATCTTAATGAGAGGAAAAGTGATTGTAAATGTTTGGAGTCTAATAACAATGATTCGCCACTATCAGTTAATTACAGAATAATAGCTATACTTGGGGGGGGGGGATTTCTTGGTCTGTCAACCTCAATTTCATGCCTTTGGCCTTATGTTTTGCATCATGCAGCACGGAGCATCAAAAGAATGCAGTCTTGTGTGGTACGGTTGTGACAAGTAATTTGTTGCATTCACTTTAAGGTACATTGTGCTTATTTGCCATCTTCTCTCAACTCAAGAGACTGCATTGCTAAAGGTAGTTCAGCAGTGATAGGGTCAGACGCTTATTGTGCACAGTTTAGAAGTGTGGGCCCTCCTGAAGACCAAGAGTCACCGGTTCGATCGCACAGCAAGGCATCGCAGCCCCAGAAACCCTTGGAAAGTTAGATTCAGAGCAGGGATTTGTGTCCCCGTGAGTTATGCAGTGACCTTGTTGTTGGAGTAGCGGAGCAGTCCACAAGCTCTGGAGTCACAGCAGCAACGGTTAAAACCATGAAGGTTAAAAGGACCCATGTGTGCCCTTTTCCTTGGCAAGATTTGTTTCCTTCAACCCTGACACTAGGATCACGTGGTCAGATGTCTGCAGATTGAATTAACGTTACCTCACTGAAAGAGATAAATTGACAGTCACCTACTTTGTGAAGTAACCCCTTTGTGATTGTTTATGCAGAAAAAGAGAAAGCTTCTTCAAATGATGTGGCAGATGCAGGAAAGAAACATTCTAAAGGTATTAAGTGCAGATTTAATTAATTTAAGCTTTTTTTTGCCTCTGGCTTTAATCAGCTTTCTGCCCCTTCTATTCCAGCTTCTAAGTAGTTGTGATCGCTCTCTCCATCCTTATGAATCAAATATCCTGAATTTCTATTCAGTCGTAAATGAATTTATCGCAAACACATGTGTCAGAACTGTTCAGAATCTAATGATGTGACAAAGTATCGGGGCAGAACTTGGTACAATTCTGCTGGGAGGAGATTCCAGAAGAAGGAGAAATGGAATTTATGTGAGTTCTCGTCTCCAGTCATGTGTTTCACCAAAAGAACTCTCAACAGGAGATTTTCAAGACGTGGTTTAGTTGACATGTTTATTATGTCAATTTATTTTTATCAGCTACAATTTGTGTTTAAACCTATTTAAGCCCTTTAAGTACTTCAGATTGGTAAATTTGTGCTGAGGTATGCAGAACAATGCTAGGCTGAGATGGGTTATCCATGTTTTGATCCATTTATCCATGTAAACATTTTGCTATGCGTGGATTATACTGTGTGTTGGCTCGGTGCGTTTATTCATTGAGTAGCTGAGCTATAGAGACCAGGAAGGCCCGTGCTTTGGGTCCCCCCCCAGCTGGGGTGATAGGGGCTTGCACAACTTGTCTCATCCCCACTGGGCTGGGGGGAGGGGGATAATCAACCAGGTTTCCTGCTCCTGATTGCTCTCCAGCGACCCCTGCTGGAAAGTGCATGTCAGGTGAGGACAACATCAGACTTGGGTTGCCACCCAATATTGGAGTAGCCTGCTGATGCTCACTCTCCTGGTGCACATATAATGACCATTAGTGCGTGGTACTGGAGGGAACTTGGTGCCCATAGAACCTTATCCCGAGAGGACAGAGAAGAATCTAGGCGAGAAGAGAAAAACGACTTTGTGTGCATGTCCTTTATTACTTATAGATTCGCCTTGCAGGATGTTTTGAAATAAAACATATTGGCCCAGAAATTAAACATGGATGGTTCCCGCGGTGGTAAGGATTCCCCGCGATATCGCACTCCGCGCCTACCTTTTTGCTCCGGGCCCACATGAACTTTAGTTTCAAAGGCTCTCTCTGTTGGAACCGTGCAGTGCTTGCGTGACCCTGAGGCGCAATTAGTTCGTGCGAGCTCTGGGATCACGTGATTCAGTTAGAGCCAATGGCAGCACACCATCTTTCATTCATAGTTTTGACGGCAAGAGCTGTCAAAGCTATGAATACTACAAACCCCCAAAAGAACAGCTAAACCTCAATTAAATTTAAAAAAAAAAAGCCATCACATTAATAAAATAAGTATAGTTAAATAAATTAACCACTTTAAACAAAAAATTAAATTTTTGAAAAAATTTTAAATCTTTTTAAAAGTTATAAAAATAAACTTACCTTTCTTTAAAGTCTCTAAAAAAGATATACCTGTTGAAAAAATTTTAAAATAACACTTAATTAACTACTTACCTTGTTAAAAGGGGGTCCTACGCCTGCTTTCTTTATGTGTAAAATCTTCACCACTTACCTGCGCGTTCAAAGCTGAAAAAAAAACTAAGTGCACTGTGTGCGCACAGCCTGTAGTGCGCACGCGGTTCACTTAGGAACCGCCCCCTTTTCAATTCACGAAGTGCCGGTTTTCAGCGCATGCGCAGTGCATGCAGGAAACCGGCAATTCGGGATCTAATACGCGAGAGTACACAGTGCGTACTCTCGCGTATTAGGTTTAATTTTCGGGCCATTAAGAATACGGTGCAGGTTTAAATCTTGCTCATTCATTTACTGTTAGCCATTAATAATTCAGGATGGATCTTAAAAAAACATATATTTGAAATAAGCAATTAATAGAAACAATGAACACTAACTAGGAAACAAATTATTACAATAATTTTCTGGAATGGATAAAAATGTTTTAAAAATGTAAGGCTGTAAATTACTGTTGGTGTGTTTGTATGACATTCCTTTGCTGTTTTAACAGAGTGCCAACCCTTTTAAAATAAATTAGTTAACACCTGCATTAATTGTCGGGCTTATAGAGAAAGTTGAGAGGTCGCACAACACCAGGTTATAGTCCAACAGTTTTATTTGAAATCGGAGCTTCACCTGAGGAAGGAGCAAATCGATAGCTCCGAAAGCTTGTGATTTCAAATAAAACTGTTGGACTATAACCTGGTGTTGTGCGACCTCTCAATTTTGTCCACCCCAGTCCAACACCGGCATCTCCGCATTATAGAGAAAGAGCAGGGGAGTGGGACTAATTGGATTGCTCTTTCAAAGAATGTCCTCCTTCTGTGCCATATCATTCCATGATTAATATAACAAACAGGGGAATGTCATACAAATGTGTGAAGCATTTGTCTCCTAATATTGGCAACAGTAATTTCTAGGCTATAGTACAATATTTGTAATGTATCATAATAGATATAAATTATATATATTAACAGCCTGTAGTTTTTTTGGATACAGGTTATAGTCGTTTCTTGTATTTCTGTTGCAATCTTAAATGGATAGAATTGGTAAAGGAGTTGTGAAGGGAATACTTGACTCTGCTCCACAACTTGCCAATTTCTCTTCAGTTTCAAATGTTTAGGGGGAAAAATTGGGTTGCGCCCCCTTTGAGGCGCTAACTTTGCTACATTTAGTGCCCCGAAAAAATTAGCGCCCCTGCGCCCGAAATTCACCGGTAGTGCCCCACGGTGTCACGCTCTGCGGCACGTTGTGCCACGGTACTGCAGGCCTTCTTTCCCTTATTAAAGGGGAGGGGGCTTGTGCAGCGTGACCCAGGGCCCAGCTGGGCCACCAGGGATCGGAGTGCCGGCAAAAGAGCCCGGCACTCAAGAGGAGTGCCGGGCTCACGGAGCGTAGCCGGCACCCCGCGGAGGGGGGGCTGCACAGGCGGCCGGGGACAGCAACGGGGGCAGGTGCTGGCAGGCGGCCAGCAATAAAAATGGCCGCCCGGCACCTCCCCTTTAATTTGCACCGCCCCGGCCGCAGGTAGGACCCCCTGACCCTGTCGGACATAGCGTCCAGCGGTAAGTCAGGGGGCACTACCGAAGATCGCAGCTGGGGCGTAAGCGGGGCGTTGCGCATGGCGATGACATCATAGCTGGAGACGCAGCACCGTGGGGCGCTAATGGTTACCGCCGCCGCTAACCTCCCACTGAATTTTGCGGGAGGCATTGGCGGCACTGCGCCCAGGCACTAGTTGCTTTAGGGCGCTAATGGGAGACGCAAATCAACCGAATTTTTCCCCCTTAGTTCCTTGACTTAGTAGTTACATGTACTCAAGCAAATGAAGTGATAAAGATGGCTGAAAGAGCTGTCGGAAGAGTGGAATTCCTCAAGAAAGCTCAGTCCTAAGTGATAACATCAACAGCTTCAATGTTCTACAAAGCCTACATCTACTCAGTGATATAATTTGCAGAAAAGACCTACCTGTTGTGCCTGAACTTCAATGGATTTGACAAAAATGACCTTCTGCAACCAAAATCCATTCTCCACAACACTGCAGAGAGATAGATGGGTGTCAACCTTCCACGGTAATATCACAAGAACAGCACTAAGAGTATTGTTTTTGCACTTATGTCAGACGTCCATGTTTATGCCAAGATTACAAAAGACAATGCAGCAACACTTCTAACATTCTGCCTCAATCCAAAGCATGCACATACAATATCAGCAGTGAAGATTGTGTACCACTTCTCCTACTTGTAGAACTATTCCCAAGGCTGTATTGTTCTTGGAACACTGGCCCTTTCAAGCAAATGTTGAAATGCACCACTTGTTGAATCAGGGATGCTGGAGCATGCCAATACACAAAGGAAAATATCTGGCTTGTCTGTTAGTAACCAAACAGTTGTTTGAAGTCTTCCTGTGCTTCTAGCAAGCATGAACATCATTTAAAAACAATTAACTTTGATGGCACTGCCAATGGAAATGAAACACACAGCATCCTTTACACACAAAATCCATTTATTCCATTGCACATCATCGAATCATGCAGCACAGAAGGAGGCCATTTGGCCCATCGTACCTGTGCCAGCTCTTTGAAAGAGCGATCCAATTCGTCCCACTCCCCTCCTTTTGCACCTATATCTGATAACCTTCTAGCTCGTGTCCCACTAGCTTTTCCTATCAGTGTGATTCTAACTGAATTTTAGTCAGAATGCATTTGGTATGAGCAAAGTTACAATAATACTTCTGTAGAATTTGGTCTCATATTGTTCACACATCTAACTATTCCACGCACTGCATTCAACCAGGGATGGCAATGACTTACCGAGCATTAGGAAGGATCAGAAACTGAGGATCATGCAGATTACTGGGTCCTGTCTTCTTTGCCTTTTTAAATGCTTCTAAATAGCAGCTGATACAGGAATACTGGAAACTATTATCAAGTTGATAGTCCAAAGGTGAAGCTCAGTCTCTTTCCTCAGGCAAAGAACAGAAAGAACAGTAGAAAACATAATGTTCCAAAAGAAATCTGATGAAAATAAGTCAGTGGCAATGTTGCGTTTACTCATTGGGCTTCACGTGGTGGCCTCCAATTACAAAGAAGTGATAACGAACCCAGTAGACTAAAGTGGCAATTAGGATGGTGAAGGCATCCCTCTAAAATAACCCTTTCCAATTCTAACAGCTCATGGTTTACATGAGCAGTGGTTTGCATGACTTGCACAGGCAAGCTTCATACAGAGTCCAACATTTTATGAAAGAAAGAATTTTGATGAAGTCATCTTGGGATTTTATGGAATAGATCCAGCTGCCAGTGTTGCTCCGCATTAGCAAAGTGGTGTGAGACCAGTCTGTGCCTGTAGCTGACACTCCCAGTGCAGTGCTGAGGGAGTGCTGCACTGTCGGATGAGACGTTAAACCGAGGCCCCGTCTGCCCTCGCAGGTGGACGAAAAAGATCCCGCGGCACTATATCGAAGAAGAGCAGGAGAGTTCTCCTTGGAGTCCTGACCAATGTTTATCTCTCAACCAACAACACGAAAACAGATGATCTGCCCATTTATCACATTGCTGTTTGCGGGAGCTTGCTGTGCGCAAATTGGCTGCTGTGTTTCCCACATTACAACAGTGACTCCACTTCAAACAGTACTTCGTTGGCTGTAAAGCGCTTTGGGATGTCCTGAGGTCGTGAAAGGCGCTATAGAAATGCAAGTCCTTTCTTTCTTATGCTTTTGCCCAGTCTCAGCTCTGGCAGATTAGAAAAGGGCATTTCTTTACCAGTCTTATGGCGGGCCCGGGAAGTTTAAAGAAACAAGGCTGAAACTTCAAGCATTCAACCTTTGTGGTGGACATTGCAGTGGTGGCCAACAAGATGGCAGCGGGATAAAATGAGCAGCAGGGAGTGAGTGACGGTCAGGGTGGCGGTGGTAGGGGAGAGGACAGCAGATGAGGGGGGCGGGGCGGGCTTGGGAAGCAGAACAGATCAGATCAGGTGATAGGATAGCACAACAAATGTGGGGCTGGGGAGCAGAACCGACCAGGTCAGGAAGTGACCAGCAAAAAAGGTAAGTCCGTTAGAGGCAGCCAGCCAACCTTTGCCACTGATGAAAGGTCTCGACCTGAAACGTTAACTCTGTTTCTCTCTCCACGGATGCTGCCTCGCCTGCTGAGTTTTTCCAGCGTTTTCTGTTGTTACTTTGCAGGAATGTGTTTTGTGTTTTGGGAGAGGGCTTGTTTTTTTTTATGTGGGGTGGTGGGGGGCAGCTCGACTTTTTTGAGTATGGGGGCTTGGAATTGTTCTGAGGGGGTTGTGCATTTTATATGTATTGGAGTTTTGCATTTTATGTGGCATCCCCTAACCTCTCTCAACATTTCCTTCATGCTGTAGACTGTTAAAATGGAATTTTGCTGTCGATACTTCCTACTCTACCTCGTCTTCTCTTATTCCTTTCTTGGTGTCATCCTACACACGAGATCTTGGCCCTTCACCTTGGTTCCTCTACTTATATTCAATTTTAACTTTGCACATTCAATGATGGCCACAAATACGGAAATGTTGACCTCAATCCAGTTGTCTCTCATAAAGCCTGTTTTTTGGATATCTACTGATTTTGCTAACAACTATTTACCAATGTTATTGCATATATGAATATGATTTGCATGAAGGATTACTTTGCTAACCATCACCAACTTGTGCATTATAAGGGGAAGCTGGATAAGCATATGAGGGAGAAAGGAATGGAGGTTTATGCTGATAGTGAGATGAGGAAGGATGGGAGGAGGCTCGAGTGGAGCATAAAGACCAACATAAACTGGTTGGGCCGAATGGCCTGTTTCTCTGCTGTATGTTCTATGTACCCTTATCCATGCCTTTGTTACCTCTAGACCTGACTATTCCAACGCACTCCTGGCTGGCCTCCCAGGTTCTACTCTAGGTAAACTTGAAGTCATCCAAAACTCAGCTGCTCGTGTCCTAACTTGCACCAAGTCCCGTTCACCCATCACCCCTGTGCTCGCTGACCTACATTGGCTCCCGGTTAAGCAACGCCTCAATTTCAAAATTCTCATCCTTGTTTTCAAATCCCTCCACGGCCTCGCCCCTCCCTATCTCTGTAACCTCCTCCATATTAAGGGATATGGGGATAATGTTATTAAGGGATATGGGGACAGTGCGGGAAGGTGGAGTTGAGGTAGAAGATCAGCCACGATCTTGCTGAATGGTGGAGCAGGCTTGAAGGGCCAAATGACCTACTCCAGCTCCTAGTTCTTGTGTTCTTATGTTCTCCAGCCCCACAACCCCCCAAGATATCTGCGCTCCTCTAATTCTGCCCTCTTGAGCATCCCTGATTATAATCGCTCAACCTTTGGTGACCATGCCTTCTGTTGCCTAGGCCCTAAGCTCTGGAATTCCTGGCCTAAACCTCTCCGCCTCGCTACCTCTCTTTCCTCCTTTAAGAGGCTCCATAAAACCTACCTCTTTGACCAAGCTTTTGCTCACCTGCCCTAATTTATCCTTATGTGGCTCGGTGTCAAATTCTTTTGACTTATAATACTCCTGTGCAGCGCCTTGGGACTTTTTACTGCATTAAAGGCGCTATATAAATACAAGTTGTTGTTGTTGTGATGCAAACAGCTGACTTAAGATCAAAGTGACTAGCAAAAAACCTCTGCTACTAAGTGCATGTATGTAAGGAAGTATCACTGAGATAGTCTTTTCCAACCCTCCAGACCTGTGAAATTCAAACGGGAAAAACAGTAGAGTAGCAATACGATGCAAGAAGAGGCTCCTGCTTCAAGATTATTTGAAACTTGCAACATAAAATATATGCTCATTTGCAATTGGGTGTCTATTCATGTCTCCTACAGTGGAACAACCTGCTCACACTTGAGCGAAGTACTGGATCACTGCCTGGGGAACAATATGCAGCATGAGAAAAGGGGGGAGGGTTGGGGGAAGAAATGGGAACAAATATGGAAAACAATGTTGGGATCACCTGGTGGGTAATTCTGGCAATCCAACTCCCGTGACTCTATTCCACCCTTTCTGGGTGTGCGTCAACAGGATTACTCGCATGGTAGAATGACTTTACCTGGTAATCAGTGAATAGTACCATCAGGTACAACTCATTGAAGGGTCAGGTAGGGTACGTATTATCAAGAGGAAAATCAAGGCCTTATTTATTTAGAGGTTATATTTTTCAGTTAGTATTTTTGAAAACAATTATTCTGTTACCAGCAACTATTTTGTTTCAAAATTGCGCTAGAACCTAGTTCTGTGATTCTCCACCGCGCCCCCCCCCAACTCCCCCGCTCCCCCCCAACCCCACCGCCTCCCCCGCATGCCTTTTAGGTAATGAGTACTTTAGTTCCTTTGCTTGCATCCCTACTAATTGTATCCAATGAGCTCTGCAAAAACAACAACAACAACTTCTTGTATTTATATAGCGCCTTTAATGTAGTAAAACGTCCCAAGGCGCTTCACAGGAGAGATTATGAAACAGAATTTGACACTGAGCCACATGAGATATTAGTGCAGATGACCAAAGGCTTGGTCAAAGAGGCAGCTTTTAAGGAGCGTCTTAAAAGGAGGAGAGAGAGGTAGAGAGGCGGAGAGGTTTAGGGATGGGATTCCAGAGCTTAAGGCCTTGGTAGTTGAAGGCCAAAAGTTGAGCGATTTAAATCGGGGATGCTCAAGAGGCCAGAATTAGAGGAGCGCAGATATCTCAGAGGGTTGTCGGGCTGGAGGAGGTTACAGAGATAGGGAGGCCATGAAGGGATTTGAAAACAAATTTTAAAATTGAGGCGTTGCTTAACCGGGAGCCAATGTAGGTGATGGGTGAACGGGTCTTGGTGTGAGTTATGACATGAGCAGCTGAGTTTTGGATGACCTCAAGTTTATGGAGGGTAGAACGTGGGAGGCTGGCCAGGAGTGCGTTGGAATTGTCAAGTCTAGAGGTAACAAAGGCATGGATGAGGGTTTCAGCAGCAGATGAGCTAAGGCAGGGGCGGAGTCGGGCGATGTTCCGGAGGTGGAAATAGGTGGCGCTGATATGTGGTCAGAAACTCATTTCGGGGTCAAATATGACACCAAGGTTGTGAACAGTCTGGTGCAGTCTCAGACAGCTGCCAGGGAGAGGGATGGAGTCGTTGGCTAGGGAACGGATTTTGTGGTGGGGACCGAAGACAATGGCCCAGAAATTCGGCTGAATACGGGAGAGTACGCACTGTGTACTCACCCATATTCGGTCCCGAAGTGCCGGTTTCCTGCATGCACTGCGCATGCGCGGGAAACCGGCACTTCCGATATTGCGAAGGGGGCGGTTCCTAAGTGAACCGCGTGCGCACTACAGGCTGTGCGCACGCAGCACACTTAGGTTTTTTTTCAGGTTTGAACGCGAGGGTAAGTATTGAAGATTTTACACATGAAAAAAGGAGGCGTAAGACCCCCTTTTAACAAGGTAAGTAGTTAATTAAGTATTATTTTAAATTTTTTTCAACAGGTTTATCTTTTTTAGAGACTTTAAAGAAAGGTAAGTTTATTTTTATAACTTTTAAAAAGAATTTAAATTTTTTCAAAAATTTAAATTTTTGTTTAAAGTGGTTAATTTATTTAACTATAGTTATTTTATTAATGTGATGGTTTTTTTTAAAATTTAATTGAGGTTTAGCTGTTCTTTTGGGGGCAAGTTGTATTCATAGTTTTGACAGCTCTTCCTGTCAAAACTATGAATGAAAGATGGTGTGCTGCCATTGGCTCTAACTGGCCCACGTTATCCCAGAGGTCGCATCGAACTAACTGCGCCTCTGGGACACGCACACACTGCACGCCGACACTAGGGAGAGGCCCAGGAGCAGAAGTTCGTGTGGGCCTGAACCATAAAGGCAGGCGCGGTAGGTAAGATCGCGCACGATCCTTACCCCCGCGGCAACCATCGAAGTCTAATTTCTGGGCCAATGGCTTCGGTCTTCCCAATATTTAATTGGAGGAAATTTCTGCTCATCCAGTACTGGATGTCGGACAAGCAGTCTGACAATTTAGAGACAGTGGAGGGGACCGAGAGAAGTGGTGGTGATGTCGAGCTGGGTGTCGTCAGCGTACATGTGGAACCTGACGTTGTGTTTTTGGATGAGTAGCAGCATGTAGATGAGAAATAGGAGGGGGCCAAGGATAGATCCTTGGAGGACACCAGAGGTAATGGTACGGGAGCACCCTGCTACAAAATGTGAGGAATGTGAGGAAGGGCAGCTGGGAACAGCCTTTTCCAAACCTCCAGGCCCACTGAATTCATCTACATGAGTTCGCAAAGATAGCACTCAGGAAGCGTTATAGCAGTGCTGTCCAAGCTGGTTGTCTACATGGGCTACCAGGGTCCATACGATGGAGTCTCAGGGGGCGTGTGCGAAATTTAAATCCATTTATCCATTAATCCGCATGTATCGCATGTTGCTGATACAAGTCTTTTGTTTTGATTTTGGATTTATCCACCAATGTGGCAACGTCTCTAAGTACAGCTCTTTCCAAAACCTCCAAGCCTATAAAATTCAAACTTACGAATAAGAAATATAAACGCAGTTTAGACTGAATTGTCCGGGCTTCGAGGGTTGGATGGCTGAGGCTCCGGGTCCGCGTATGGTCCACAGGCCACAGTCTGGCCATTTCCTGCTTTAAAAAGGTAAAGAATCAACTGTAATGTTGCATATTTGTTTTGTGGTTTCATGCAAATACGTGGGCCTGAAAGGGCTTGTTTTCCCTATCAACACTTACCAACATGTTTTACCACATAGTTCCTATCTAAAAGCTGTCTTTATAAACACTCTAAAATAATAAATGATGGCCAGAGATTTCATTTACATAGCTTGGGACACTTGCCATGGATCCTCCTTTCTGATAAGCAAGATAAGCATAAACCCCAGTTATTGTTATACAGTAAATAGATTCTATTTGCACCCTGTTGTATTAATGTTGGAAATTCTGTTTGCATAACTTTAGGTGACAGACAGAATCATCTGTGTTCCAGTTAGTGCTTCTATTTCATATTTAACTGTCACCTTTTTTTATTCACTCAGACCCGAATAAAATTAACAAAATTTGCAGATCACAGATTCTGTTTGGTTATCTGTTCCTAGTACAGGAATTAAACAAGGAAATGACCTGGGCATAGCTCTTCAGGAGCACTGTGTAATAATCAAGACTCCTCTTCACCAAGTGATTTCAATCTTGGCCTGAACTCATCCTTTCTCCACCAACTTCATTGCCCTACTCGCCCCCCTCAACTTCACTCTCCGCAACGATTGATTCCTCATCCACGTGACTACCCCCTCGACCCGGGGATCACACTTGACCTTGAGTCCTGAGAGGTCTCTATCATTAAGAGGGTTCTTTCGGACCGATTCTTGATCTCCACTCTTGTACACATCTTCCTGGCTGCTCCAAAATCCCTCAACTCTCACTTCCCACCCCAGGAAAACCACCTCTCTCATTCTCTCAAATTATGACCCTCTTCTGTGGCCTGCCACTTGAGATGATGGTGCACCTCTGTTGACCTTCTTCATAATCGCCCTGACTGTCAATGCCCTTGACCCCCCTCAGATCTCACAGTCTCTCAACTCTACCACTCCCCCGGGATAGCAGCCATCCTCAAGCTGAAATGCACTTGTGATGAACCAGCCTGGGTGTCCAGCACCAGATTTAGCTAGACTGTACTGTCATGCTGTCCTGTCACTCTTTCCTTAGCCAAAACTGCTTACTACTTCAAGATCATTCAGGAGAGCAGAAACAGGGAGTGACCATCGGCCTCTACCACCTAAAAGGACAAGGGCAGCAGACGCATGGGAACACCACCACCTCCAAGTTCCTCTCCAAGTCACACACCATCCTGACTTGGAAATATATCGCCCTTCCTTCATCGTCGCTGGGTCAAAATCCTGGAACTCCCTCCCTAACAGCACTGTGGGAGTACCTTCACCACACGGACTGCAGCAGTTCAAGAAGGCGGCTCACCACCACCTTCTTTAGGGCAATTAGGGATGGGCAATAAATGCTGGCCTTGCCAGCGACGCCCACATCCCATGAATGAATTAAAAGAAAGCAGAAACAACTCCAAGCTCTTCTTCTCCACCACAAAGTGTCCTCAGATATCCCTCTTCCAAATCCTTCATCCTCACCTCAAACTATAAATGCAAGGAACTCACAAACGTTTTTGTGTTTAGAATCATCGTAATTTGCACAGATTCCACTGCCTCCTCTGACTGTCTCCCCAGTTCTCCCTCCACCCAGCTGAGCTTTCAATAATTCTATTCTCTATTGTTTCTCCCCTTCAGCCCCAAACAAACTTACATTGTCCGTGAAACCTATTGGCTGCTCCCTTGATGACCTCCTGCCTCAGCTCCTGACCACCTAACTACACCATGTTTAGTGACAACATCAACCTGTCTCTATGTTCCAGCACTGTCCCCACTTCTTTCATGGCTACCATTATCAGCCCTCTTCAAGAAACCTACTCTTAATTTCTCCATTCTCTCCAAATCCTGTCCTATCCCAACCTTCTCTTTCTCTTCGAAGTCCTGGAATACGTTGTCACCTCGCAACTACAATCCCACTCCCCCCACTAATCCTTATTTGAGATCCTCCAATCTGACTTCCACTCCACCCATAACATTGAGACTCTATTAGTCTATCACAAACGACATCCTGTATGTCTGTGACTATGCTTTATGTCTCTTCTCATGCTGCCACCTCTCTGGCACTTTCAACACTATTGACTGTCCGATCCTCCTCTGATTGCTCTCCTTTGCAGTCCACCGCTGTGCTACTGCTCTCTCTCGATTTCCTCAGATGAATGACAACACAGGCAATATGTTACCTCCAATAACTTCTCTCCACACGCATGACTACCTCAATCCCTGGTTCCCTCCTCTAGGATTCACTAGGTTAATTCCAGAGATGAGGGGGTTAACTTATGAGGAAAGGTTGAGCAGGCTGGGCCTATACTCATTGGAATTTAGAAGAATGAGAGGTGATCTTATTGAAACATATAAGATACTGAGGGGGCTCGACAAGGTAGATGCAGAGAGGATGTTTCCCCTCGTGGGAAAATCTAGAACTCGGGGGCATAGTTTCAGAATAAAGGGTCGCCTTTTAGAACTGAGATGAGGAATTTCTTCTCTCAGAGGGTCGTAAATCTGTGGAATTATCTGCCCCAGAGAGCCATGCAGGCTGGGTCATTAAATACATTTAAGGTGGAGATAGACAAATTTTTGCAAGATAGGGGAGTGAAGGGTTATGGGGAGCGGGCGGGGAAGTGGCTTTGAGCCCAAGATCAGCCATGATCTTATTGAATGGCGGAGCAGGCTCGAGGGGCCAAGTGGCCTACTCCTGCTCCTATTTCTTATGTTCTTATGTTCTCCTCCATCTATGTGAAACCCACTGGCAACATTATCAGCAACCATGAGGGTTAGCTTCCACATGTATACTAAGGACACCCACTGCTACCTCTCTGCCTCCTCCATTGATCCAAAGGCCGTTGCTATACTTTCCAACTGCTTGGCCAAAATGAAGACCTGAATGTGTCAAAATTTCAAGGTTGGCCAACCTCCTTCGCAAAAAAAAGAAAACTAGCAATCAAAATTTTTAATGCAATTTAATAAATATAAGTGAATCTTTTTTTTTACCTTTGACAGGCTATAAAACTTGGCTTAAACTCAGACACCTCAATCATAGTAAGGGATCGACTGATTTATATATATCTACTAAGCTTTAAAAATCCTGTGATCAGAAATCTCTGACATTGGGAAATCATAATTGAGTATGTTCCATTTGTTTGATACAGGCATTCTGCATAAATACCTGACTTGATCTGTTATTGCAGCATAGATGTGATTTGGAAATGCACCTCTACATTCTCATACCAAACTGCACCCACACAAGTCAATTCTTGTCTTATTCAGACACCAACTGGCTAAAGGTCAATTTGTTGGTGCAAAGCAACAGATAGGGATAAAACTACCTTCTTGAGGCCTTTTGATCTTTAAAGTTGAAATTATCCTGGTTAATGAGTTATTTGAAGTATGCTTCAATTAGTAATTTAAATTTTTTTGAGTGTGCGATTTAAGATACAGTAAAATGCAAATCTTTATGACATTCCTACATACACATTACAATATCTTAACAATTTATCTTGCATTTTGTAGCAGGAATATCTTATGTCAAGCTGCCATTACTTCCCCTGAGGACTATTACAGTTGCTTAAAAATGTTAAATAGCATATTTGAAAAAAACCTAAAGCCAAATGGCGAAGTTAATCCATTCATTCCTTCACGGCATTAATCATTTTTCTTTTCAGTTTCTTTAATAATAGCTTCTCTGTCTTTGTCGTACTCCCGTAGGCAGAACGCTGCGTATTCATATGCTTAGGCATCCTAGGATGCCAAGACATAGCTCCTGCAAAGGATTCTGGGTACACTGAGTCTGACTGCTTATTGCTGCTTCCTGTGTCAAATCATCCGTAATAAGAATGGCAAAAAGGGGTAGTCTTTCTAGATGAAATATAGTCTGTAAGGATGTCACAATCCCTAGAGTTCTTTTCATTAGAGCAAAGGAGGTTGAGGGGTGATTTGATAGAGGTGTACAAGATTATGATGGGTTTGGATAGGCTAGACGGGGAAAGACTGTTCCCACTAGTTGATGCTGCAAGAACTCGGGGACACAGATTTAAGGTTTTGGGCAAGAGACACGGGGGATGTGAGGAAAAACTTTTTTACGCAGCGAGTGGTGAGGAGCTGGAACTCGCTGCCGACGGAAGTGGTGGAAGCGGAAACACTCAATGTTTTCAAGGGGAGACTGGATAGGCACTTGAGGGAAATAAACTTGCATGGCTACGGGGATAGAGCGGGGGAATGGGAGTGACTGGATTGCTCTACAGAGAGCCGGCACAGGACTCGATGGGCCGAATGGCCTCCTTCTGTGCCGTTATGACTCTGGGGGGAAAATTCGGTCGCTTAGCGCCTCCCGTTAGTGCCTCCAGAGGGCGCTAACGGGGCGCTAGGAACTTAGCGCCCGAGCACAGCAATTTTAGCGCCGCTCGCGAAATTGACCAGTTGTTTTGCGGCGGCGCTAAACACTACCGCCCTGATCTCCTGCGCCCGCAGATCATGACGTCAGTCAAGTGTGCAATGCCCCAGTAGCGCCCCAGACTAGATATTGAGTTGCGCCCCCTGCCTTAGCGCCAGCCGCTCGGAACGACTGGGAGAGGGGAACGTTTTCAAGCTGGGAAGGGGCTGGGGGAGCGTTATTTAAAGGTGGGCGCTTCCTGCCTTTTCTTGTCGTCAAAATTTTTGGTTTTAACGCTGTCCTGAGGAGTTTTGGCCCTCAGCACCACTTTTGAGGTTCCTAAGCGCCGAGCTCTTTCCCTGGGCCTATCCATTAGTGCTTCCTACACAATTGCTTTTGAGGTCTCTCCAGGCTGAGATTCAAGGCTGCATTGAGCAGGGAGTGGCTGGCCAGCAAGATGGCCCCTCCCCTTTAAGAACTGGATGGCGCCAGTCTGTCTGTCTTCCATGGTAATTGGCATCGCCTGAGCTTTGGTAGCGTTCTGAGGTAGCGCCTCGCTCCCTGACGTTTGCGCCTTAAGAGAGGTGTGTTGCGCCTGATTTAGTGCTCAAATCGCCTCCAGGGGCAATAAAGGCGAATTTTGCAGTCGGAGGTGATAATTAGCGCCGGGCGCTAAACTTTGCGCCCGGCCGATATTAGCGCCCCAAAATTGATGATACCAAATTTTTCCCCCTATGCCTCTATGGGCTGGATTTTCTCAGCCCCGAGGAGGCAGGCATGGAGGCGGGACTGCCGGTAAAGTAGTAGAAAGTGGGGGCGGATGGCAAACCCGCCCCTATCCCGCCTCCGTGCCCTTTTGCCAGGAGGCGGGAAGATGTGCTGCTTCTGGTCCCGTCTCCTGAATAGAGTCATAGGGCTGGATTTTTCTCAATGGAGATGAGTTGGAGGCGGGACTGCTGCTTGTCATGTCAATGTCCCGCCTCCATCATCGTCTGACCAACCAGAGGGATTTTCCCCTGATTGACCTTGTTAAGCCCGCCCTGCGGGCTCAGCAGGCCAATTAGGGAGGAAGTCACTGACAGAGCATGTCAACGTCAGACATGCTATTTGTCAAGACTTCTTGAAAGAAGAAATGTCAGCATTTGACAGCCCTGTGAAGCTGTCAAACACTGACATCCTCTTTAGTTTGATGAGTCCTTGTGTTCAGGACTCATCAAACCTTTCAACTTTGTCGATTTCAGATGGCTGTTGGTTCGGAGGATCCAACAGCCAGTCTGTGAAATCGACAAGGATGATGTTGGGTCTCCCGATCCAGGGTGGATGAAGGCTGTAGGAAGAAAACAAGGTAAGTGAACATTTTTTAACACTTATCACTCACCTTACATACTTACCACTCCACACATGCACCCATCACTCACCTCTACATCTACTTCCAGGTGCCTCCGAGCCCCGCAGACCTCCTTCACGTCTCCTCGAACCCGGCGGGGTTCTCCGATGTCGGGAAGCCTTCACCTTTGAAAGTAAAATGGGACTAATCCTTTTTTCTGCGTGTTAACTACCTGTTAACAGGCAGTTAAAAGGATTTAATGCATTTCCCGCCTCCCAGGAGACGGGACCTGAAGCAGCACATCTTCCCGCCTCCTGGCAAAAGAGCACGGAGGCAGGATGGGGGCGGGTTTGCCATCCGGCCCCACTTTCTGCCACTTTACCGGCAGTCCCGCCTCCATGCTTGCCTCCTCGGGGCTGAGAAAATCCAGCCCTATGACTCTGCTCAACTCTGCTTCAGTGGGGTCTTGATTCCTAGGGATGGGTAGTAACGCGCTGTCTGGGGCGGCATTCGCTGCTTTCCGTTATGACTCTATGGGGTAAAAATTCACTTGGTTGCGCCTCCCGTTAGCGCCTTAAGAGGGCGCTAATGGGGCGCAAAGCCGCTAACGCCCGGGCGCAGCGATGTTTGCGCCGCTCGAGAACTTAACTTGAGATTGTGCGGCGGCGCTAAAACTTACCGCTGCGACCACCTGCGCGCGCAGATTATGACGTCATTCCATGGTGCAACGCCCTTGGGGCGCCCCGGAGCGGAAATTGAGTGGCGCCCCCTGCCTTACCGCCTGGCGCATCCAACGACCAGAAGACTGGAACGCTATCAATCGCTGTGGGGCTGGGGGGGGCGCTATTTAAAGGGGGCCTCTTCGTGTCTTTTATTGTTGGTGGCATTTTTGAACTACGCATTCTGAGAGAGAGAGGGAGAGACTTCTGGAGAGATTCAACGTTGTGTGAAGGAGTTTTGGGTACTGAGCAGCACTTTGCAGGTTCATTTTGATTTGCCATTCCTTGTATCGATTTAGCAGAGACTGTGGGAGCTGCACTCTGAGCTCTTTGCCTGGTACTCTCCATTGTTCTTTCCAGCACATTTGATGTGCAAGTCTCTCCAGGCCGAGATTCAAGGCTGCAATGAACAGGATGTGGATGGAAAGCAAGATTAACCATCCCCTTTAAGAACTGGCCCGTGCCATTGTGTGTGTGTTCCATTGCTGACTGACATTACATGAGCTTCGCCAGCGCTCTGAGTTAGCGCCTCACTCCTTGGCCTTTGCGCCTTAAGACAGGTGTGCAGCGCCTGCTTTAGCGCTCCACTCACCTCCCGGGGCGGTAAAAGTGAAGTTTCCTGTCAGTGCCGATAATTAGCGTCCAGACGATATTTGCGCCCCAAATGGGGCGCGACCTAATTTCTACCCCTATGACTCTATAGGAGACCTAAATAGGTCATCAGAACATGACTTGAGAATAGGAATGTAGGAACATAGGAATGGGGCCGTTTTCTCAGCACCACGGGCTGCATCTGGCATATCAGACCCGCTTGCTGTATTGCTTAGGAACATAGGAACAGGAGTAGGCCATTTAGCCCCTCGAGCCTGTTCCGCCATTCAGTGAGTTCATGGCTGATCTGTGACCTAACTCCACTTACCTGCCTTTGCCCCATATCCATAGCATAGGAATAAAAAAATACCTATAGCATGGAAACCATTAAAGGAGAGAACTATGAGGGAAAATAAGTTCACCGCTGTAGTTTAATTCCATTTTATTTAGATATTTGCAAAATAAATGACGTGTATTAGAGAGATGTTAATTTAAAGTATGCCTTAAAAGCTATATACTATAAGCTGCAGTTGAGTAGCTGTATAACTGTTAACCTTTTATGGGCCATGATAAAACATTTTGCATGCAAAACAGAAATAAAGTGTTATATTTTCTTCAGAGTTCTAAACTTCTTTTTTATGACTTTTTTGTGTGCCAATGGTGGGAAATGGAAGACCTTCTATTTTGGACTCGAAGGGTCAGCATCAAGCACGCCCAGGTCAGACATAGCACAGTTAGATGCAGAATAAGGCTCCATTTACACCAATGCTTTTCCCCCTGAACCTCAGAAAAGAACCCTCTGTTGCACCAGAATGACACTTTTTTTCCTGTTTCCCACACCTACTATTGTATATCCCCGGCCCACCACCAAGTGAGTTCTCAATTCAGTGTGAATTAGTGCCAAGTTGAAAGCAGTTTTATATTAAGGGCCAAATTCTGGTAGGAACTGGATTGAGACTCAGATTTATTTCACATAGCATAGATTCTCATCTTATCAATCTTGGCTAGATTTGAACCCAGAGGTGAAAGGCTAGTGTTTATCCCACCGCACCATCCAATTCCCACAACTTCTAGTTTTCTGATTTTTGTTTTCAGAGAACACACATTTCTTTGCACTCATTCGCGAAAGCTTTCTGTCATCAATTGGGAAAAATGTGACCACTTTCATATAATGTTGTTAATGCTATTTGCTGCTTCCCCCTTCTTCTGAAGGTGATGAATTATGCTATGGTTCCGTGGCTACCAGCAAGCCTTTGGTGCCTCCTCTGAAGGGGCATTTGTTTTCTTATGTGAGTCTAGACAAGGGGGTGAATTGCAACCTTCACCACTCGGGTGGTGAACGGATCGGATACCCTTTGCGGAACCCCGCTGATTTTCCAGCTCATTGATTTCTGCAACTGTAACGAGGAGACTGGCAGGAGATAACTGCAGCCAGGCAACCTGGGTGAGGATGGCGAGGAAGAGATCATCTTTGTCTCTGAAGAAAACACGTCAAATCATTGATGATCTGAACCATTAAGGAAGATCCTACGCCACAATCTGCAAAGAACTCGGCTTAGCAGAGAACGATGTTGCAACGGTGTGGGCCAACAGAGGAAAAATCAAGTCTGGTACCGTTGACGATGAAACGCCGATCCAGAGAAGCTGTTGATGTTGATCCATGAAGATCTTGATGAAGGAGTCTATCACTGGTGTAAAACAGCCAGAGAGAGTAACATTACATGTTGGGCGATGTGTTAACATGCAAAGCTTGAACATCTGCCAGTCATTTCTGGATCATTTTGGACTGGTGAAAGAAAGAAAGAAAGAGTTGCATTTATATAGCGCCTTTCACAACCTCAAGATGTTCCAAAGCTCTTTATAGCCAATGAAATACTTTTGAAGTGTAGTCAGTGTTAACAAGGTAGAAACAGAGTGAATTGAGAAAAGCATGAATAATATGAAGCAATCTATGCTGTATAGTTTTTTTTTTAAACAGAATAAAATGATGTTGATCGTTTCAAATTGGTTGTTTCTTCATTTTTCTGATGCAGCATATCGCTAAACCCGACTATAGTGAACACCCTGATATAATTATCCTTTCTGCTGGTCCCGAGGGACGCTCGCTATAGTGAAGTTCGACTGTACTCCAAACAGATGGAATAATATGCAAATATATATGATTAAAAAAGTAATTTTTTGGAATCTTGACGCTATAATGTCAGAGTCAGGATGCTTTATCTTCTTTATACATCTATGTAGTGCCTTGGCACATTTTTCTACATTAAAGATGCTATATAAATGTAAGTTGTCGTTACTGTTGCTTTAAATGTGCTATTGCCAAATAACACAGCTCCAGCCACCCCTTCCATTATCTGTATAAATTGCCTAGTTGGAGGTTTGCTTACTAAGAATCCTGAGTATGTATACTTCAGGGAGGAACGGTGTACCTGAGAAAGATTGAATCTTTAGTGTTTAAAGTCAAAGTATTTGGCATGGAAGGTGGGCCAGCACTTTAAGTGAGAAATCTATGAATTCAATCAATACAGGCATATACATGTGTAACTATGCGGGTGCTGATATGACTGTTCCCATTGATTACTGGTTGATATGAATGCCTATGATTCGTGTGGTGCTTCACATATCAATGGCACGATCCTCAAATGTAGTGAGAATCTTACATTCAATACTTGCTGTGTACTCACTGTGTCAGCCGTGGCTCGGTGGTAGCACTCTGCACTGTCGGAGGTGCCGTCCTTCAAATGAGACGTTAAACCGAGGCCCCGTCTATCCTCTCAGGTGGACGTAAAAGATCCCATGGCACTATTTCAAAGAAGAGCAGGGGGGGCGTTCTCCCCGGTGTCCTGGGCCAATATTTAACCCTTCAAACAACATCACTAAAAAAAAACCAGAGTATTTGTTCATTACGACATCGCTGTTTGTGGGATCTTGCTGTGTGCAAATTGGCTGCTGTTTTTCCGGACATTACAACAGTTCAAAAGATATTTCATTGGCTGTAAAGCGCTTTGTAATGTCCTGAGGTTGTGAAAGGCGCTATATCAATTTCTTTCTTTACCTCTTGTAGTTTTCCAGTGATAGTTTCCAGTTTCTTTCTTGGAAGGCTAAAGTGGGTGAAACTCCAGCAGTGACAAAGGCTAGCATTTAAGTCAAGGAGCGAACTGAAAATATCACTGCAGAAATGTTATAAGAAAAGTTCCCACGGTATATTCCTGACAAAACATATTCCACTTTTCATAAATGCCACAATGCACTAAGACAGAAATGTCTCAGCAAAGAACAAAGCAACTAGGATTTCCAACCAAAATATCAGAGTAGAAATTAGTGTTTGGGTTGTTAATGCATGAACGTTTAAGGTGCTTGTATCAAAGTTCCTCTCTCTCTGCTACTTTAATGGAAGTGTTAACTGTTTCAGTAGGAGCTAAGAAGGCTGGCTCAGTGTTATATTAGGTAGCGCACTTACCCACTGGGCCAGCGAGGGAGCATTGCAAGTGGCATCTGAATCACTTCCTCTGCATTTGCAGGCCGGGTGCTGAATTAAAATGGGCACTTACTATAATATGTGAGTCTAGACAATGAGTATCGGGAGACTATTCAACCAGCGAGGCATCAGAGCTCAGCCTGATCTTGTCCCCATTTGACATCCGCAAACATAAACTCACCAGCAGGAGTTAAGTAGTTTCCAAATTTGATTTATTGCCATGTTTTTCTCTCAAATGGACTAATTTGCAAACGATATTTTTTGCAAGCCCCCTTTCCTTCTGCTGGCTCTGAATTCTCCTCACATCTATGTTGCACTACTCGGTCAAACAGGCAAGAGGCCTTGTGTGTGACCATCTGTTACCTTGTTTATAGTAGAAGATAGAAGTGAAGTCAACGCTGAATTTGGTCACCGTAAACCGATGCCACTAGAATGAAGTGGAACTATTGTGGGTTTTAGACACCAGAAGGCTCTACAATCACAGTCATGCCACTGAAGGCATAATAGCCCTGGAATAAATGAATTTGCTCCACATAAACCATTTCATAATCACTGCACGCTTACTGCTAACTACTTTTTTTTTTAATATACAAACTTTTATTTTGTGAAGCCAATCAATGCAAATCAAAGAGAGAATCAGGATTAAATAGCGCTTCATCACATCCTCAGGACATCCCAAAACACTGGCCCTGAAATTGCGGCCGGTGGCGTAGCGACAGAGTACGCCGCCGACCTCCGAATGGAAAGCGTGCTTACCCGTTGCCAGGCCCCAAACGAAAAGTTGCTGTCAGACGCTGCAGAGTTGAGCGCGGCGCAGTGGCCCACGGATCCCAGGGGCACACCGTGTGCGTAAGCGTACCTGGGATCACGTGGGGCGGTGCTCTAAACAGGAAACAGAAGGTCTCTCATTCTCCCCCACGAGATACTATGGTATTTTCTCGGGAGAATATAGCAGCTAAAGTTTTTATGCATTTTGTACCATGAAAGGTCACCTGAAGATACAGTGAGGGGAGTAAGGGAAGTGTATTTTTGATTATTTTTTTTAACTTGCTAAACTGTCAATTCCCCAAACAGTCTCTCGCTCTACCCAGTCTGGATTTACATTCCGTTTCATATATATTTAAACAAAAAAGCATCAGATTAAGATTTTTTATTGACGGGAGTCCCCTTACGCTGTGCAAACAAGCTGCTGCGCCTGTTTGCACCAGCCGTAAAATTTTAGCCCAACACTGCGCCAGCAATTAGGATTTCAATGTCGGAGCGGATGATCTGTCAAGTCGAAACTTGACAGATCATAAGTTCGGGATTTAGCGCATGCGCTGAAATCCCGAACTTGCTGTCTATTTCAAAGGCGGTATGAGAGTACGCCGTCATACCGACCGCAAATTCTGCCCCATTGCTTTTAAAGCTCAGTTGGTGTTGTTACGTAGGCAAATACGCAATCAATTTATACACAGCAAGCTCCCAGAAACTACGATTGAGATGACCAGTTAATCTTTTTTTGGTGGTGTGGAAGGGGAAATGTTGGCCCTGGATACCAGAGGAACTCCCTATTCTTCTTTGCGTCCACCTGAGCAGGTAGGACGGAGGTTTAACATCTCGTCCCACAGATGGCGCCTCTGACAGTGCAGCACTCCCTCAGTAGGGCACTGACGTGACAACCCAAATTACGTGCTCAAGTCTCTGGAGTGAGCTGGAATCTAAAACCTTCTGAGTCTGCGACAGGAGTCAGACCAACTGAGCCAAACAGGAACGGAGTCAAACATCCCAAGGCACGTCACAGGAACGATTATCAAATAACATTTGACACCGAGCCGCATAAGGAGATATTGGGACAGGTGACCAAATGCTTGGTCAAAGAGGTAGGTTTTATGGAGCCTCTTAAAGGAGGAGAGAGGTAGAGGGGCGGCGAGGATTACACAAACTACTATTTTTTTCTTCGTAGTACAGGTTCTATTTACGAGTAATTGTGATTGAACAATCAGGCTAGATGCATTGAGTAGTTGCGTTTTCAGTAGGAATTACATCTGAGTGTCTTGTCCGGTTGCCTTCAGTGTGATTTTTGCAGGTAAAATCAGACTGAATCCAACCTCTCGGTACCTCACCAGCACGCTGCAATTCATTTTATTGATTTTACTCGTCATCCACCACTCTTTCAGCAGGCTTCTTTTTTTCTGCCCTGAACTACTTCTGAATGGAAAGCAGTGGGAGGAAAGTTTGAAATAATAGCAGTAATTAGTCCCAAATACTTTAGCAAGGGGATTGCGGCGCAGAATGAATGTGAAGCCTTGTACACTTCAGCGTGTCGCTGGTGCGTTGACAACATTTGAAGACACACGTCTCTCACTTCCCTCTTTTTATTTTTCGGGACCGATCTGTCAACAGCCGCGACAAGGGGTTTGGGCATGTTGCCACCACCGACCGATATTCAACGCCTCACTCTTTGACCACGCTTGACCTGACCGTGGAACCTCCAGGATGCCACTGGGATGCCCCAGGACTCGGCTATGTACCGGACCCCAAATACAGGTGGGTCAGACTTCGGCAGGGCTGCTCAAGAACCTAAACGTCCTTCATTCATGCCCCAGGCAGCCAAACAGCAGATGCCTCGGGTTCATTCAACCAGTGCTTAACCAAAGTCACAGAAAGACGTACTCACTTCCTTCCAGCTGCTCGGCAATAAGTTGATCGTGGCATTTGAGGCGATCTCGCAAGAAGGGGCTGAAAATCTCATTCGATGCCTGCCTGAAACTGTCTGGTACTTCTACAAGTTGTCAGGTGTTTGTAAGTTATTGGTTCCAGGTAGAGATACCTGCTAAATCACACTGAAAGCAACAAGACAAGACACTCAGACATAATTCATACTGAAAGCTCAATGACACAAAATATCCAGCCTGATTGTTCAGTCACAATTACTTGTAAATAGAAATTGCAGCAAAATTATACTGCGCAGCAAATAATTAGTAGTTTGCGAGTTTGTGTATTAATATTCGTGAAATCACAACCAGAATTGTTAGTTTTATGATCCAGTTACATGTTTTTCTCTAATTAACAGAGGCCCTAATAAACTGGGCCTATCCACGTAGGTTATATTAATAATAAAGGCCAGAGCCACATTGTAATTATACATGCAAAGCATTTGTCAATGTTCATCCAGCTGCTTAGTGGGAAAGCCGTATTGGTGCTAACTTGACAAGCCTGGTCTAGCCTCAATAGGGGCTCGGCAGTCATTTCTACCCAGAGACTGTGAATGTTTTGTGTTCAATCAGACCAAAGGCTGTATTGTCTGTCTCTGTGTTGATGCAGGAGCCTAGCAGAACCATAGGGTGCACAGCTGGCTGAGAGAGCATCGGTGCAAGAACAGGGATGCCTGAAATGCCTAAGCCTAGAGGAGATCACTAAAGTGACAAGCATGGTCAGATAAGTTATTTGCATGTGAAATCCTTCTTAATCTCCACTGTTGTGATTTTCTGTCTATTTTGCCTCATCTTTTTTTTTGCTTTATTCCCACAGTCTTGCTCTGCTCACCAACCCCCACCCCCCCCCCCCCCCCCACCCACCTTCAGTTTGGGCAAGGCAAAATTATGTCAAATTAATGTTTAATGATAAGAACTATTAAAAATATTACCTGCTTTATAATTTAGATCCTGAATGAAGACTGTTCCACTAGCGCTTGAGGCTAAAGCTATACATTTTGAGGTAATTAATATTGTCAATCATGGATGAATAAAGCCATAAGGGAACAAAGCCTTTCCACCATCTACAAGGCACAAGTAAGGAGTGTGATGGAATACTCTCCACTTACCTGGATGAGTGCAGCTCCAACAACACTCAAGAAGCTTGACACCATCCAGGACAAAGCAGCCTGCTTGATTGGCACCCCATCACCACCTTAAACATTCACTCCCTCCACCACCGGCGTACCGTGGCTGCAGTGTGCACCATCTACAAGATGCACTGCAGCAACTCGCCAAGGCTTCTTCGACAGAACCTCTCAAACCCGCGACCTCTACCATCTAGCAGGACAAGTGCAGCAAGCGCATGGGAACACCACCACCTCCAGGTTCCCCTCCAAGTCACACACCATCCAGACTTGGAAATATATCACCGTTCCTTCATCGTCGCTGGGTCAAAATGGAACTCCCTCCCTAACAGCACTGTGGGAGTACCTTCACCACACGGACTGCAGCGGTTCAAGAAGGCGGCTCACCAGCACCTTCTCAAGGGCAACTAGGGATGAGCAATAAATGCTGGCTTTGCCAGCGACGCCCACTTCCCATGAATGAAAAAAAAATTATTTGAGGGTAAGGAAAGATGCATACATTAAATACGAGAAGTCGCACAACACCAGGTTATAGTCCAACAGTTTTATTTGAAATTACGAGCTTTCGGAGCTCTGCTCCTTCGTCAGGTACAGTGAGGGAATACAAATCGGTTACAAAGTATATATAGACAGAGAACAATGTGTCATTAAATACATAAATGAGAAGTCGCACAACACCAGGTTATAGTCCAACAGATTTATTTAATTTTACAAGCTTTCGGAACAGTTCGCTCCTTCGTCAGGTAAGTTAGCAGTGAGAGAATCTCCCAGAATTCACAATTTAAACACAGACAAAATATATTCAAATCTTTCCCTACATCAAAGAGCACAGCCAAGACAATGAGATGTGTCCCAGGGGGTCCAATGTGTCAAACCACCTGCTGGCTGCATATCCTGTCAATCTGTGTAGGTTCTTGTGTTAGTCTTTTTAAAAGAAGACCGGCCATGATGTCAAGTCACGTTCTGTATCGTGACATGAACCTGATATCGCGATTGAGGCCATCCTCATGAGTGCGGAACTTGGCTATCAGTTTCTGCTCTATGATTTTGCGCTGTCGTGTATCTCGAAGGCCGCCTTGGAGAACGCTTACCCGCATATCCGAGGCTGAATGCCCCTGGCTGCTAACACAAGAACCTACACAGATTGACAGGATATGCAGCCAGCAGGTGGTTTGACACGTTGGACCCCCTGGGACACATCTCATTGTCTTGGCTGTGCTCTTTGATGTAGGGAAAGATTTGAATATATTTTGTCTGTGTTTAAATTGTGAATTCTGGGAGATTCTCTCACTGCTAACTTACCTGACGAAGGAGCGAACTGTTCCGAAAGCTTGTAAAATTAAATAAATCTGTTGGACTATAACCTGGTGTTGTGCGACTTCTCATTTTTGTCCACCCCAGTCCAACGCCGGCATCTCCACATCATTAAATACATAGACAGCAGGGGAGTGCAAGATAAGGGAGAATATGAAGTGATTAGGAGAGAAGTAAAAAAAATTAGGAAGGTAAAGAGGGACCATGAAATTAAATGATCAAAGAACATCAAACAAAAGAGCAAAATATTTTACAGGCACATCAATAAAAAAAGGAAGGTTGGGATGGGAATAGGGCCATTAGGGATAGACAGGATAATACCACAGGTAACGATAGAGAGATGGCAGAAATATTAAATCATTATTTTGCTTCAGTATTTACCAGGGAGATAGAACAGGTGGACATGACATTGGATGATGAGATTAGTAATGAGATAAGTGCATTTAAAATAAAAAGAGAGGATATATTAAATAAACTAATCAAACTCAAAGAGGATAAAACCCCTGGTCCGGATGGATTGCATCCACACATTTTAAAAGAATCTAGGGAAGAGATAGCAGAGGCATTACTACACATATTTAATGATTCATTAGAAAAAGGTGTAGTGCCAGAGGACTGGTGGATAGCTAACGTAATATTGATATTTAAGAAGGGGGATAGAACATATCCAGGGAATTATAGACCAGTCAGCTTAACATCGGTGGTCAGAAAAATAATGGAATCCCTACTAAAGGAGAAAACATCTAGAAACCAAAAACATAGTAATGAATAGTCAGCATAGATTTCAAAAGGGAAAGTTTTGCTTCACCAACCTCATTGAATTCTTTGAAGAGGTAACAGAGAGAGAATAGACAATGGTAATGCAGTAGATGTAATTTCTCTAGATTTTCAAAAGGCCTTCGATAAGGTACCCCATAATAGACTGATGAACAAGGACAGAGAATGCAGAGTCAGGGGACAAGTAGCAGAATGAATAGCTAGCTGGTTTCAAGGCAGAAAGCAGAGAGTAGGGGTAAAAGGTAGCTATTCACAATGGCAGAAGGTGGGTAGTGGTGTTCCACAAGGATCAGTGCTGGGACCACTGTTGTTTACAATTTATATTAATGATTTAGACTTTGGAAGCAAAAACACAATTTCTAAATTTGCAGATGACACCAAATTGGGGGGGATAGTCAATACCGAGGAGGACTGCAAAGTGCTGCTCAGTACCCAAAACTCCTTCACACAGTGTTGAATCTCTCCAGAAGTCTCTCTCTCTCTCTCTCTCAGAATGCGTGGTGCAAAAATGTCACCAACAAAAAAAGTCAGGAAGCGGTCGCCTTTAAACAGCGCTCCCCCAGTCCCTTCCTGACTGCAAAACGCTCCCCTCAACCTGTCGTTGCTAATGGCAGGCGGTAAGGCAGGGGGCGCCACTCAATATCCGATCCGGGGCGCTACCGGGGCGTTGCGCACTCGACTGACGTCACGATCTGCCGGCGCAGCAGATCGTGGTGGTAGTGTTTAGCGCCACCGCAAAATATCTAGTTAATTTCGTGAGCGGCGCAAACATCGCCGCGCACGGGCGCTAGTTGCTTTACGCCCCATTAGCGCCCTCTTAAGGCGCTAACGGGAGGCGCAAACCAACTGACTTTTTCCCCCTTAGAGTACTGCGTGCAGTTCTGGTCGCCATATTATAAAAAGGATATGGAGGCACTGGAGAGGGTGCAGAGAAGATTTACAAGGATGATACCAAAAATGCGAGGGTATACATATCAGGAAAGGATGTACAGGCTGGGTCTCTTTTCTCTTGAAAAAAGAAGGCTGAGGGGTGACCTAATAGAGGTCTTTAAAATCATGAAAGATTTTGATAGAGTGGATACAGAGAGAATGTTTCCACTTGTGGGGAAGAGCATAACTGGAGGCCATCAATATAAGATAGTCACCAAGAAATGCAATAGAGAATTCAGAAGAAACTTCTTTACCCAAAGAGTGGTGAGAAAGCGTAACTCACTACCACAGTGAAACATAGAAACATAGAAGATAGGAGCAGGAGTAGGCCATTCAGCCCCTCGAGCCTGCTCCGCCATTTAATGAGATCATGGCTGATCATCCAAATTCAGTACCCTGTCCCTGCTTTCTCCCCATATCCCTTGATCCCATTAGCCTTAAGAAATATATCTAACTCCTTCTTGAATATATTTAATGAGTTGGCCTCAACTGCCTTCTGTGGTAGAGAATTCCACAGGTTCACCACTCTCTGGGTGAAGAAATTCCTCCTCATCTCAGTCCTAAATGGCTTACCCCTTATCCTTAGACTGTGACCCCTGGTTATGGACTCCCCCGCCATCGGGAACATCCTTCCTGCATCTAGTCTGTCAGAATTTTATAAGTTTCAATGAGATCCCCTTTCATTCTTCTAAACTCTAGCGAATACAAGCCCAATCGTCCCAATCTCTCTTCATACGTCATTCCTGACATCCCAGGTATCAGTCTGGTGAATCTTCGCTGCACTCCCTCCATGGCAAGAACATCCTTCCTCAGATAAGGCGACCAAAACTGCACACAATACTCAAGGTGTGGTCTCACCAAGGCCCTGTACAACTGCAGCAACACATCCTTGCTCCTGTACTCGAATCCTCTCGCTATGAAGGCCAACATACCATTTGCCTTCTTAACCGCCTGCTGCACCTGAATGCTTACCTTCAACGACTGGTGCACAAGGACTCCCAGGTCTCGTTGCACTTCCCCTTTTCCCAATCTATTGCCATTCAGATAATAATCTACCTTCCTGTTTTTGCCACCAAAGTGGATAACCTCGCATTTATCCACATTATACTGCATCTGCCATGCATCTGCCCAATCACCCCAACTTGTCCAAATCATACTGGAGTTTCTCTGCATCCTCCTCACAACACACACGCCCACCCAGCTTTGTGTTGTCTGCAAACTTGGAGATATTACATCTAGTTCCCTCGTCTAGATCATTAATATATATTGTGAATAACTGGGGTCCTAGCACCGATCCCTGTGGTACCCCACTAGTCACTGCCTGCCACTCGGAAAAAGACCCGTTTATTCCAACTCTTTGCTTCCTGTCTGCCAACCAGTTCTCTATTCAAGTCAGTACCTTACCCCCAATCCCATGTGCTTTAACTTTGCACTCTAATCCCTTATGAAGTGAATAGTATAGATGCATTTAAGGGGAGGCTAGACAAGCATATGAGGGAGAAGGGAATAGAGGGTTATGCTGATAGAGTTAGATGAGGAAAGACGGGAGGAGGCTCGAGTGGAACATAAATGCTGGCATGGACTGGTTGGGCCAAATGGCCTGTTTCTATGCCGTATATCCTATGTAATGCTTATAATTACAAGTCCTTTACTATGCTGGAACATAAAATAATCACCTTTCCTCATACCAAATAAATAAGTTGTGTGCACTATATATAGTGCAGAATATCTCATTTGAAATGTGATTACACAAACACATTTATACGTTAGTGGATCTCCTAGGGCACAATAAGTCATAATAAACCAGGCATACTTCCCCAACAGAGGTGGAGAGAGGGCCACCTGGAGCTCCAGGCTGGGATCAAGGCCTGGATCGTCAAGAGAAAATCTTTTCCCAAAAAAACAATTTGTACAGTGACCCCTTTAGAGAGGAGGCTGTTGTCGGTACATCATCTTCCTGGAAAGGGCCCCCAACTCCTCTGTGGGACCTTCTGGCCGAGTGTCCATGGTGAGTTCTCCAGATGTGCCCCTACCTAGTGCACCAACCAAATGAAAGCACCTCGCTGACCTTGTGAACTTCAGCGGGGTCAGTGGCAGGGGGTCTGGGTATAGCCGTCTCAGCACTTATGTGGACATGCGCCATTTTCCCGTGAGCTTTCGGGGCCGATATTTTCGACAAAAGAGAGGAGGATTATATGGTATATTTGAGAATGCACTATTATACTAATCTATTTTAAATATTGTTGGAGCTAAGAAGAATATCAGTTAAAAGAAATGAAGGTAAAATAGAGTAAATGGTAGAAAAATATACAATAAAATGAATTTAATTGAAAAAGAAGATGAAATTGTACATTGGAAATCTTTTATATAATTGTAGGTTATTTTAAATCCAATTGCCTTTGTTCATAAAATTCATTACAAATTAGTTGTGAATAAAGGAATTTGGAGTTAAAATAAATGAATGTGAAATATATGAAATAATGTATCAAAATGCATATGCAATGTGGTGATGTTATGAATGCCACTAATGGCAAGGACCTCGCCCGCTGGCTTTGCGTATTAGGATACTGTAAGTGAGCTACCCAAGGAATTCCCAAGCTGAGCGGCCAGTGGGCAAGACCCCTTGCCAGGTGTCAGCCTTTGGCTCAGTGGATTCAAATCCCAGTCCAGCGACCCTCTAGTGTAGTACTGAGGGAATGCAGTATTGTTGGAGGTGCCATCTTTCAGATGAAATGTTAAATTGAGGTGCTGTCTGTCCCTCTCAGAATGTAAAAGATCCTACAGCACTATTTGAAGAAGAGCAGCGGAGCTCTCCTCGGTGCCATGGCCAATGTCTATCTCTCTACCCACATCACTATAAACAGATTATCTGGTCATTAACCTCATTGCTGTTTATGGGACCTTGCTGTGTCCAAATTGGCTGCAGTGTTTTCTGACATTAAAACGGCTCAAAAGCTATTTCATTGTCTGTAAAGCACTTTGGGATGTCCTGAGGTCATGAAAGGTGCTAAATGAATGCAAGTTCTTTCTTTACTAAAATTAGCCCTCTAGTGTGTGCATACATAATATTATTTGTGTAGATGAATCTTTTTCTGTGTTTATTTGGTATCATTTGTATGGAGTATTTTGTATATAGATATAATAAAAATATTGATAGAATTTTCTACTTGTGTGAGTGTCAGGTTGTGTGGTGGGGAGGGCGTTGTATTTGTGCTGGCGAGTATTGAACAGTGAGTGTGTCGTGAAGCAGGAAGTTGAAACATGGGGGCTAATTTGCTGAGGTCTACTGCCCGGCAACGCATAGAGGGAAAACTCGGGCATGAGCTGTGCATAATTTAAACACGCTGGTAATTTGCGCACAATGTATGCCTGAATTTATGACATGCACTCCCAGTGGACAAGGCTCACCCCTAGGAGCACAGCGTTGGAAAATTACACCTATAGTGTTTAAGTGGTAGATTTGTTTTCGTTGGAGAAGGGGTTGTGTTGGATTTTGATGCGTGTGCGAAGTTGGGTATGTGAAGGGTGAAGGATTGGAATTTGGGTTGAGTGGTGAGATGGTATTAAATGTTAGAGCAAGAAGGAAGGGGATAGAATGGGGTCTGGAAGCACTGGGACAGGGTCCTGGGTTAGATAGCACTGGGTGGTGGGGGGTGTACCAGGGTATGGCAGCATGGTCTCAGGATCTGTCAGCAGTGTGAAGGGGTGCCTGAGCTGTGGCACCTTTGCGAAGTCTTGGGGTTCAGCAGAATTGGATAGATGGCTCCTAAGTTCTGATAGTACTGGGAAGAAGGATTTGGCAGCACTGGGAATGGGAGCCAGGGTGCGGGAGCATGGAGTAGGGTTGAATGGCGAATCGATGTCCCTCTCTTCTGGTAGTCATGTAGTCACCCTCCCATTCCTGGTCTCTGCCCAAACCTACCATTGCCAGACTTAACATCTGCTTAGGTCTTATCTTCCCAGGCCAAGCATAAGCTCCCCTCAAATGTCTTGCTTGTGTTCACAGAATCCCCACAGTGCAGATAGAGGCCATTTCGGCCCATCGAGCCTGCACCGACACATATCCCACCCTATCCCCATAACCCCACGTATTTAATCCCCCCTAACACTAAGGGTCAATATATCATAGCCAAATCAACCTAACCCGCACATCTTTGGACTGTGGGAGGAAACCGGAGCACCCGGAGGAAACCCACGCAGACACGGGGAGAATGTGCAAACTCCACACAGACAGTCACCCTGAGGCCGGATTCGAACCCGGGTCCCTGGCGCTGTGAGGCAACAGTGCTAACCACTATGCCACCGTGTTGCCTGTGTGTTATAGTTTTATGTTGTTGAACATTGCCAGCTTCCAACCGAATGGATGGGCAGCTGGCACCAGCGAGTGGTGAGTAACGTGGGAGGATAATGATGGCAGAAACAGCGAAAGGGAAGGAAGATGGGTGGGTGCAGAGAGGAGACGAGGGGGAGCAGATTGCGAATGGAGACATTATTCCATCACCTTCCCACATCTCCTCCTATCTTTTCCCCCACAATCATCCCTATGCCTTCTACACCACCACCCCCCCATCCCTAGCCTTCATTCAAACTTCCCAAATCCAGCCTATTTTGAACCGCCTTTACTGTATTAGTAAATTGTATACAAGTACTGTATAAGCACGTAAATGCAATTGTCAGTTCCACACTCTGCACAGGGAAACTAGGATAAGGATCACAGATTTTAGGCAAGCTATTTGATTGCTGTGGCATCACAGCTGATCTTGACCCTGTCCTCAGCCATACCCATATGCATACAATTTTCAGCAGCAGATTACAGGATAAAAATCAGCGTGACAGACCATACTTGGCCCTCCCTCTCCCAAATCCCAGGACACAGATCAACTGTAGCTTTAACTGAGATTAGCAAACTCAGCACAACTTTTGGTCTGGGGGGCCGAGAGGCGGTGGGGGGCGGAGAGGCCGGGCGGCTGGGGGGAGCGGGGAGGGGGGGTTGCGCTAATTCGGTGAGCCATTGGCGTGCCATATGTGGAACTTTGACATTGGACAGTACTAGGATCAGGTAACTCATCAACTCAACATGTGTTTAAATTTTTCTTGCCTGCGTTTTTTTTAAAAAGTCTAGTGCCCGTGAGTGGAAGCAGGAAACGCGAGCACTTCAATTATAAAAACAATATATGATAACGTAATGCAGGTGCTCTCTGCCAGAAACCTGCATTGCACCAGTTTCATTTATTTATGGCTGGGCACAGGTCTTAACAAGAACATGTGGTATTGTGGCAGTCCCTTATTAGGAGAACTTCCAGAGAGAAAATCGTTTCCTTTATTCGAACATTCCTAATAAGAAAGCACTGTTAAAATGTGTGTACTGATGATTGTCAATGACATGTCCGGTAAGAAATGGACTCATTACTTAACATCTTTAACAGCAGGATTTCATTAGGTGGGAAGAGGATGTAAAGCTGGCCCATTAAACCTCCACAGTACTATATCATGCTATGGTATGATATGTAAAATCTACTTAAAAAGCCATATGAGATATGTTTGATAGTATGAAAGCAATCAGCACTGATCACAGACTCAGAACACTTAGCTAACTCCATCAAACTTGGACTGGTGCATTTGTAACAACACTGTGTTGTAATTGGCCATGGAAAAGTACTTAGACACAATAGGGCCGTATTTTCTGATCGGAGGCTTCCTGAGTGCGGAGGCCTCTGATCTGGAAAAAATCTACGGACTTACCCGAGGGCTCCCGAGGTGCGTATACTTCCGCTCCTGGGCCTCTCCAACTCGAAATGCGCAGGGCCCACATATCCCAGAGGCGCATGCGGTTCGCAAGTGTCCCTGGGATCACGTGGGCCATGGGGAGCCAATAGAAGAAGGGAATCTCCCTTCATACACTTTACAGATAGACCTGTCAAATATATGAATGGAGATCACCCCAAAAACACTTTAAAACATTAAATAATTTTTTTTTTTTTTAAATCACATTTTTAAAATTAGTTGAAATTACAATAAATTAAATATTTTAAACAAAAAAGTAATTTTTTGAAAAAAATAATTCAAGTTTTTTATGGGGCTAAAAATAAACTTACCTTTTTTTAAAGTATTTTTAAATGATAAATGAGTAAAAAAAAATTATTTTTTTACTTTTTTCAAATCTTATGCTGGTAAAAGCAGGCCTTACGCCTGCTTTTACCAGGCGTAAGATTTCTAAGGGTTTTCAGCGGGCGGAGGTTCTCCAGAAAGCGGAACTCTCCGCCTGCAGAGGCCCTTCTCTAGGGCAGGCGTCCGATCTGTCAAGAGCATTCTTGATGCGGAAATGCCGGTGTTGGACTGGGATGGACAAAAATGAGAAGTCGCACAACACCAGGTTATAGTCCAACAGATTTATTTAAAATTACAAGCTTTCGGAGCTGTTGCCCCTTCGTCAGGTAAAGGTACAATGAGGGAATCTACAATATTACACAGTATATAAACACAGAAAAAAACAAAAAAAAAAAGGTTAAAAGCTCAACTGCAGACAGCAGGATTTGACACGTTGGACCCCCTGTGACCCATCTCTTTGTCTTGGCTGTGCTCTGGTGTGTCTTTGATGTAATGCCTCCCTGAAAGATTGTATCGCTGCAGTTTCTGTGTTTATATACTGTGTAATATTGTAGATTCCCTCATTGTACCTTTACCTGACGAAGGGGCAACAGCTCCGAAAGCTTGTAATTTTAAATAAATCTGTTGACTATAACCTGGTGTTGTGCGACTTCTCATTTAAGAGCATTCTTGACAGATCGGAAATGCTGGTTTTCAGCCTGAAACCAGCATTTCCGATGTCCCTATGGGTGCGTACACAGCCTGTACACACCCGTAGGGATTGGAACATACGGCCCAATGTAATATAGCTTAAATTCATTGTTGATGCTTAAACATTATCAATAAGTGACTGTGTCAAATCTTCTGTGCCCCTAAAACTCTTTAATGTTTAAATGGAACCAAAATAGAAACAAAATCAAGGGTTTGAAGGAGCGATACTGTATGTGCTCACTACGCGTATGTGCAACGAGACCAGGAACTGTCTCTTTAGTTCCAGCTACTGTACTAAAGTAGTGCAGAACACTGGAAACCTGAAACAAAATCAGAAAATGCTGGAAACACACAGCAAGTTAGTCAGCGTCTGCGGAGGGAACAGGCAGGCTTACGTTTTGGGTGCGGACCCTTTCTTCGTCCATCTTTCGGATGAGACGTTAAACCGAGGCCCCGTCTGCTCTCTCAGGTGGACGTAAAAGATCCCATGGCACTATTAGAAGAAGAGGAGGGGAGTTCACCTCGGTGTCCTGGCCAATATTTATCCCTCAACCAAGATCAGTAAAAAAAAAAATACCGATTATCTGGTCATTATCACATTGCTATTTGTGGAAGCTTGCTGTGTGCAAATTGGCTGCCGCCTTTCCCACCATTGCAACAATACTTCAAAAAGTAATTCATTGGCTGTAAAGCGCTTTGGGGCGTCCTGAGGTCATGAAAGACGCTATATAAATGCAAGTCTTTCTTTTCTTTTCTCTTTCAGGAATAAAAGATAAGATGTGGACAGGCAATCAGGACAAGGAGCCCGTATAACCTTACTTTAGAGGAATAGAAAACCTAAAATGAATCTAGAAAGGAGGATGGTAGAAAATAGTCAACACAATGGGAAAACATTTTTGCTTACATTAGGAGTCAAAGATCAGTTAGGGAACAAACAGGACCATTGTTGGATGACGTGAGGATGGTTATAGATGAAAGAGGCATGATAGAAGAGTTAAACAGATATGTTTTATCTGTTCTTAACTGTGAGAAGGTTGGCTCTGTCCCTTGCTTAGGAGATAGTATTAAAACCCAGACAATTTGCTTGCAGATCTTAAGTGAAATGGTGCTAGCTAAATGAAAAGGGCTCTCAAGGTCAGAAAATCAGCAGGATTAACTTATCCTGGGGTACTCATAGAAATGGCAGAGATCTTGTGTGATGTCCCAGTGGATATTTTAAATAGCTCACTGAGAACTGGGATCGTGCCAGGTGACTGGACAAAAGCACAAGTGGTCCCCTTATTCAGAAAGGAATTAAAGTCAAATCCTGGGAACAGAAGTCTAACTTCTGTGATGGGGAAATTAATGGAAAGTATGATAAGAGATGCTATGAGTGAGCCCTTAGACTGTACAGAGTTACAGAGTTTTTGTTCGGAAAGTTGAGTTCATGTTTGACAAACCTGATCCAGTTATTTGAAGAAATAACTAGACTGGTGGATCAAAGGGATTTGGTAGACATAATTTATTTGGATTGATAAAGTGCCATGGACTGATGGAATGAAAGTCTCCTCTGTCTGCTGGCTGTAAGGGTCCTATGTCAAGTGAGTTTAGGTAGTCTCAATCTAGTTCCGAGTGGGAATGGGCCTACAGCGGAAAACTATGTCTAATTTGGCACTAATTGGCAATGTCACTCAGAGGGGACTAATCCCGTCTTCGCCCGACATCCATGCACAGCTGCATTCTCCGGCACGGATCATTGATTAGCAATCGGAAGTGGGAATATTGGTCGATATGCCTTTCCCTATTGATTGATATCAATCTAGATGAGACCAGCTAACTCAGCATAACCTCCTAGCCTGTATAGCTCAGTGGTAGCACTCTTGCTTCTGTAGTCTGAAAACTTGTGGGTTCAAACCCACTCCAGAGACTTAAACATATAATCAAGGCTGACACTTCAATGCACTACTGAGGGAGTGTTGTCTTCTTTTGGATGAGATGTTAAACTGAGGCCCTGTCTGCCATCTCAGGTGGACATAAAGGATCCCACGGCAGTGTTTGAAGCCAGTGTTGTGACATAGGCAAACATGGCAGCCAATTTGCATACAACAGGATCCCACAAACAGCGATGAGATAAAGAAGCAGATAATTTGTTTTTAGTGGTGCTGGTTGAGGGGTAAATGTTGGCCAGGACACCTCTCCTGCTCTTCTTTGAGGAGTGCCGTGGGATCTTTTGCGTGCATCTGAGATGGCAGATGGGACCTCGATTTAATGTCTCATCCAAAAGACAGCACCTCCCCAACAGTGCAGCGCTCCCTCAGTGCTGCATCTAATTGTCAGCCTAGATTACATACTCAAGTCTGTGCCGAGGGGCTTGAAACCCATGAACCTTGGACTTCAGAGGCCAGAGTGCTACCACTGAGCCAAGGCTGACATATAGAAAAAAATCCCAAAGCACTTCACAGAAGGGTAATGAAAACAAAATGGATGCTGAACCAAAGAAAGTGATACCAGGGGTGATTAACATTTTTGAGCGGAGAGGTGGATTTAAGGCGGGTCTTAAAGGAGGAGAAGGGAGGAGATCAGAGAGGGAATTCAGAACGTGGGACCTACGCACCTGAAGGCATAACCGTCAGTGATGGGGCAAAGGAAAGGGGAAGCACAATGGGCCAGAGTCAGAGGAACGGAGATGGTTGTTGTAGGGCTGGAGAAGGTTACAGAGATAGTGAGGGGCAAGGCCATGAAAGGATTTAGACATGAGGTGTTGTGGGGCCGGAAGCCATTGTAGATCAGCGAATTCAAAATGTTTGTGGCTCATAAAAGCGACTGAAGAGTCTAGACCAGTGGTGGGCAAAATACGGCCCATGGGCTGTATCCGGCTCGGCAATGGATTCTGAGCAGCGCGCCAAGGCCTGGATTCGAGGCCGAACGTCCGCCGCTCCCGACCCCCCTAGCCTGACACCGCCCCCACGTAACGTCAAGAGGCAGGTCATTGTCTCCAAGGCTGCAGGGGAGTCTAGCAATGGGCTTTGAGACGGGAGGTGAAGATAAGGAGACCAGCGGCTGAGGTGGACAGAAGGCCACGACCCCCCCCAGGTGAGGGCCTTTTACCGACGGCAGTGCGGCCCTATAACCGGTGGAGAGCGGTGAGTGCAGCAGCAGGGAGGGCGCAGGCCCGTTCCACACCCACCCGCCACCCAGCCCAGTCCCAACCCTCAGTGATGGGGTGACTGATGGATGATACCTGTTAACCAGTTATTAACGACCACCTAGCTAATTAATGCAAAATTGATTTGTGTTTGCTAATTAGCATTTTAATTATCTCAAATTTATTAATTTGACACTGATTATTTACACTAACTGATAATTAGTAAATGAGTTAGTAGATTTATCCACTAACGTAACACCCTCTGCTCGTTAGGCAATTGGTGAGCAATTTAATTGTGCTCATTACTGTACTAATTACACAGCTATTAATTTAAATGCCCCTGAGCGGGATCTCCAGACCACTGCACGCCCACGCAGCCGCGCAGCCTGACGGGAATATTGGTGCGCGGCCCTCAACAGCTCACCAAAACTTGTTAAGTGGTCCTCCAGCCCAAATAGTAGCCCATCCCCGGTCTAGACCACAAAGAGCAAACAGTTCGGGAACGGTAGCACAGTGGTTATGTTACTGGACTAGTAATCCAGAGGCCTGGACTAATGATCATGGAGACAAGAGTTCACAATCTCCACCACGGCAGCTGGGGGTATTTAATTTCAATTAAAATAAATCTGGAATAAAAAATAGCTAGAATCAGTAATGGTGACCATGAAACTACCGGATTGTTGTAAAAACCCCATCTGGTTCACTAATGTCCTGCAGGGAAGGAAATCTGCCGTCCTTACCCGGTCTGGCCGATATGTGACTCCAGACCCACAGCAATGTGGTTGACTCTTAACTGCCCTCTGAAATGGCTGAGCGAGACACTCAGTTGTAGTTAAGAAGGTGGCTCACCACCACCTTCTCGAGGGCAATTAGGGATGGGCAATAAATGCTGGCCTTGCCAGTGACGCCCACATCCCGTGAATTAATTAAAAAAAAACAATTAATAACTGACTTCTTTTCAAATGAGCCTACGTGTTAATCGGGGTGGGGGGGGGGGAGAAAGTGCTACAACTGCGTAAGGAACGATACACCAATCTGAAAGTGACAATGACGTATACTTCAAGACTTCTGGGATATTACACACAAATCAATCTGCTCTTTCCTGCAGAAGTAAAATGTTACTTAACATACTTATTTAGCATATGAAATTAGTATTCAATACATGCAGATCTCCCTCGAATAAACGAAGTAAGCATTTACTTCAAGGAACACGAATACATTTCCCGCATTATTCCTCATAATTATAAATGAATGAAGATCCAATTTCATAACACTTAACAATGATGTTAATTAATTAATGACACAAACTGTAATTAAGGGTGTGGTATCACTTTTGTACAGATGCCAAGCAATTTTGTTTTAGGTTCACATGTGGGCGATACAACTCAGCCCAAAAGACCATTTTATATTGTGTTTTTTGCACCCAGGTGAGTCCTACCTTCAGATTAGAGGTGCTTTGTTATTCTTGTGACCCCTAAAGAAATTAGAGTACAGTAGAGCATCCTTTATCTGAACACCTTGCTCTGAAAAGTGTTCAGAATTTTGAAATGGCCGTAACTTTGAAGAGTTAAGATATTGAAATTGTCAGCATAGCTCCCACTAGATACTGTCCTACAACACAAAAGAAACTCAGTTTAGCAATTGTAGCTCTGAGACAATATGGAATGGAAATTCCAACTATTGGGGAGCTCTCCCCAGTGGCCTGGCCAACATATATCCCTCCACCAACACCACTAAAACAGGTTATCTACTCATTATCTCATTGCTGTTTGCGGGAGCTTGCTATGCACACATTGGCTGCTACGTTTCTCTACATTCCTGGTTCACCAGACTGATTCCTGGGATGGCAGGACTGTCGTATGAGGAGAAAAATGAGAAGTCGCACAACACCAGGTTATAGTCCAACAGTTTTATTTGAAATCACGAGCTTTCGAGCGCTGCTCCTTCGTCAGGTAAAGTGAGGGAATACAAATCAGCAAAGCATATATAGACAGAGAACAATGTGTTTCTGACTGCCCTCCATCACACCTCGGCAGAGATACAATCAGTCAGGAAGGCATTACATCAAAGACACAGCAAAATACAGCTAAGACAATGAGGTGGGGTCACAGGGGGTCCAACGTGTCAAATGCTGCAGTCTGCAGTTAAGCATTTTACTTTTATTTTAAACTGGAAATCACATCTGTGAACAAGACAACGACGACTCGAGTCTGGATGAGGAGTATGAGGAGAGATTGGGTCGACTAGGTCTGTATTCACTAGAGTTTAGAAGAATGAGAGGGGAATCTCATTGAAACGTATAAAATTCTGACAGGGCTAGACAGACTGGATGCAGGGAGGATGTTTCCCCTGGCTGGGGGGTCTCGAACGAGGGGTCACTGTCTCAGGATACGGGGTAGGACATTTAGGACTGAGATGAGGAGAAATTTCTTCACCCAGAGGGTGGTGAACCTGTGGAATTCTCTACTACAGAAGGCTGTGGTGGCCAAGTCACTGAATATATTTAAGAAGGAGATAGATAGATTTCTAGACACAAAAGGCATGAAGGGGTATGGGGAGAGAGCGGGAATATGGTATTGAGATAGAGGATCAGCCATGATCATATTGAATGGCGGAGCAGGCTCGAAGGGCCGAAGGGCCTACTCCTGCTCCTATGTTTCTATGTTTCTATTACAACAGTGACTGCACTTCAAAAAGATAGACCTTCAGAGCTCTGCTCACTGTGCTGTGATTGCCGGTGCAGTGCAAATGCCAGGATACAGCTGACTGTCCACGTCAGCTCTTCTTTGTAATCAGTTTATATTTTTCCATCCTTTTCCTGCCAATTCTTTCTGCTCACCTCCACCCACATAAAAAAAAAAATCCCACGTCACCGTTTGAAGATGAGCAGGGGAGTTCTCTCAGAGCCACAGCCAACATTTATCCCACCGCCAACACCACCAGTACAGACCACCTGCTTATTATTCTCGTCGCTGTTTGTGGGACCTTGCTGTGCGCAGATTATCTGCCACATGTCCCTGCATTACAGCAGCATCTGCACTTCAAAAGTGCTTCGTTGGCTGTGAAGTACTTTGGGGAGGCCCTGAGGGTGTGAAAGGTGCCATATAAATGCCAGTCCTCTCCTTTAAAAGGCCGTTCTCCCTGCGTGAGTCTTGATTGTGAACGTTACCGAGGCATTTGTTGACAGAAGACATCATGACTGAACCCGAGCCCATTGTCATGTGATATCCACAGATCTGCACTTTCCTGCAAGGGGAGCGGGGGGAGGGCCCACTTGATAGCAGTCAGGAGTGAGAATCCTGATTGGTTTTCCCTCCCTAACCCGGGGTTGCTGAGTTTATCTAATGAGTAGCTAAGCCGTTGAGACCCAGGAAGGTCCCAGGTTCAATCATGGTCTGGGCCAAGTTAACTGACCTCAGTTGAGGGAGGCGGTAGCTCTACAACTGGTGGCAGAGTCCCCGGGATTGGAAAGGCAAAGATCATTATGCAGGGGATCCCGCTGGAAGTGCTTGTGCGTGGACATTGGATGAGGAAAGGGTTGGGCAATGATGCCCTCCACAGTTGATGAGCCTCCGCCACTCACTGTCAAGGCTCACACAGTGAATAGTAGCCCCTTGGGCAAGGCACTGGAGCATGTGGGACACACCCTAGCAAGAAGGGAGCACATTTGGAGGGGAGTGGAGAATATTGGTGAGATCAAGAAAAAGGTCTTGCATTTATATAGCGCCTTTCACAACCTCAGGACATCCCAAAGCGCTTCACAGCCAATTAAATACTTTTGAAGTGTAGTCACAGTGGTATTGCAGCAAACGCGGCAGCCAATTTGCGCACGGCAAGCTCCCACATACAGCAATGTGATAATGAGCAGATAATCTGATTTTTAGTGATGTTGGTGGAGGGATAACGTATTGGCCAAGACACCGGGGAGAACTCCCCTGCTGTTCTTCAAAACGGTGCCATGGGATCTTTTACATACATCTCAGAGTCTCATCTGAAAGACGGCACCTCTGACAGTGCAGCACTCCCTCAGTACTGCACTGGGAGTATCAGCCTAGATTTTCTGCTCAAATCTCTGGAGTGGGACTTGAACCCACAACCTTCTGGCTCAGAGTCAAGAGGGCTACCACTGAGCCAGGGCTGACATCGTGAGCAAGATAAATATTTAAGAAAAACCTACATAAATGTAAGTATAATATCTTAATTGCAACATTAACTAACAATACCATTGTTATTACGCATAAGCTCACTGCGGTTGCATTACTAATAATGTATTACAAATGAGTAACCTATTGATTGCAATGTAACACAAGCTATAACAATACTTACACTGTTGCATTATAGATCCAGGACTAGCAATGTAATTAGACAATATTAACTGGCATTTGTTGTGACAAGACTTCTGGTCAACCACAGCTGTAATCTGGTATTTGTTGCAACTCACACCCTGCTTACAACACAAGCAGCCCCAATGTCAGTGGCAGAGCACAGATGTGGATGAGGAGTCACGACCACTGTTGGAAGAAGTGCACAGCACCGAAAGAGGTGGTGCTGATCCATGTCTCAAATGCCAGTGCTGCCTCCAACTGCAAATAAACGCTTACCGTTGGACCCAGAGATGGCTATGGTTTTGGCTGCTGACTGAATGAATGGATAAACCACTCAGAGCTGTCGTGTACAAGCCATCAATGCTTTTCATTTTGTTCAGGCAGTTCAGGAAGCTATTGGCCCTCGCAGTACAAATGGGGCCGGTTTCTCAGCACCACGAGCTGCATTTGGTATATCAGACCGCTTGCTGTATTGCTTAGGGACATAGGAACAGGAGTAGGCCATTTAGCCCCACGAGCCTGTTCCACCTTTCAATGAGATCATGGGTGATCTGTGACCTAACTCCATATACCCGCCTTTCCCCCATATCCCTTATTACCTTTGGTTAACAAAAATCTATCAATCTCAGATTTAAAATTAACAATTGATCTAGCACCAATTGCCGTTTGCGGAAGAGAGGTCCAAATTTCTGCCACCCTTTGCATGTAGATGTGTTTCCTAACTTCACTCCTGAACGGCCTGGCTCTAAATTTTAGGCTATGTCCCCTAGTCCGAGACTCCCCAACCAGCGGAAATAGTTTCTCTCCATTTACCTTATCAGTTCCTCTTAATATCTTGAAAACGTCGATTAGGTCACCCCTTAACCTTCTAAATTCCAGGGAATATAACACTAGTTTTTCTAATCTCTCCTTGTAATTTAACCCTTGGAGTCCTTCTGCAATATAAACGCAACATCAAATACAAAGAGCCATAAAAGCTTAAGCACCATCACATCCAGGATAACGAAACAGCTGCAATATCAATAGTCACTTTGACATGTATATTAACGTTAGACTTTTTTTTCTCTTCTTCTCTTAAAGCCATTGATACCATGCTGAGGTATGATTCCACCGGCACTGATTGCTGTCTGGCATCTTGTCCCAGTGAGTAGTACTCATATGTGAAACTTGACTGCGTATCAGAGCCAAGCCTCAACCTGCTTTTCAGTAGGGGATCACTGAACAGCAAACAGGAACTGTAGCTAATTTTCTCTATGAACCATAAGCGCTGGAGCTAATTGTAAGACACTTACCTCTAGCCCAGTTTTGATGAAATAACTCTGCACAAATTGGGGACTTGACACCTTGGTTCCTATAGAATCATAAAATGGTCACAGCACGAAAGGAGGCCATTTGGCCCGTCGAGCCCGTGCCGACTCTCTGCAAGAGCACTTCAGCTAGTCCCACGCCCTCCGCCCTTGCCTTGTATGGCTCAGCTACTCACTGGAACAACTTGCTGAGCCATTATGCGAGCCTTAACATCGGACTTAGAATTTTTACCAACAAATGCTTTTTTTGTTGCGTAAAGCTTGATCCAAAGTTTATTTTAAAACCTTTACATCAGAAAGCAATATTATTCTTTTGTTAATATGAAGTGTAGCGCACCCTTAATTCCAGCCCACGCCCTGCCTTGATGGCATCTGGGTTGCAGGTGAAACATCCTGTTGATTACCTCAATAGACTCCCTCTATTACACATTTTCCCAAGCACATCCAAAAATAATTAGCCTAGCAACGGACAATTCCTTCCCTTTCAGCAGTTTTTCCTAAAGAATGGAATTTTCTTTCAATCTTTCTTCTTATTTGTTGTTAGTGTAGAAAGTGCCAATCATTAGATCATTAGATCCAACCATATATATTTTTTTTCCACACTTTTTTTTTGTTTGTGTTTTCTGTTCTTCTCTCCCACATGGCAGCTGTCTTTCATTCTGCCAGCGCAATTTACACTTCATCTAGAGCCATCTTTCATTTCTTAACCTGTCCCAATACCATCTCTTTTTGCCTTGAATATCTCTTAATGCCTCTTAATGTCTCTTAACCTCTCCTGCCTTCTATCCTATCACAGACCTTCCCTTTTGTTCTTTCATCCCCTCCCCCCTTTCCCAGCTCCTACACTTGCTTAAGAATCTGTTCCAGTTCCTCCTTTTTTTCCCCAGTTCTGACAAAAGGTCATCGACCTGAAACGTTAACTCTGTTTCTCTCTTCACAGATGCTGCCTGACCTGCTGGGTGTCTCCGGCATTTTCAGTTTTTGTTTCAGATTTCCAGCATCTGCAGTATTTTCTTTTTGTATTAGATCCAACCAGTTCAATAGCTATCTGTCCTGGAAGCAAAAGGTCCTTTTGGACCACATCACTTTCTCCACCATCTTCGTTCTCTTTGCAAAGTATTAGACATGCTCTTTACTGCACCTTCATGTTCCTTACACACAAGAGGTCTACGGATCATCTCAGCTTCTTCCTTTGCAGGATCACTTTCACTGACACCTGGTGTACATTTCAGAATGGAAGAAAGAACTTGTACTTATATCTTCAGGATGTCCAAAGTGCTTCACAGCCAATAAATTATCCTTGAAGTGCAGTCACTGTTATTATGTAGGCAAACACATGTAGGAAGCCAATTTATGCACAGCAAGGTTCCACAAACAACAATGAGATAAGTAAGCAGTTAATCTGTTTTTGTGGTGTTGGTTGAGGGATAAATGTCGGTCAGGATGCTGGGAGAACTCCTGCTCTTCTTTGAATAGTGACATGGGATCTTTTAAGTCCATCTGAACAGGCAAACGTGACTTTAGTTTTAACATCTCATTGCTGGATTTTGATACTGGGGCGGGTTGGGGTCGTGTCATCCGCATTTCGTGTTATCCACCCGCCTGCAATTGGATGTGGGAGATTGATGCAATTTTCACTTAATTGGGCAATTGAGTTCCAGCATGTGGGAACCCATGAACCAATTAGTGGTTTCAGTCTGAAAGTCGCCTCTGATGATGTCATCATTGCAGGTCAGAGACTGCCTGGTCTCAGAGATTGGCTGGCCTTTGCTGTGAGAGGACCTGGATACAAAATGAGCAGCATCTCAGAGAGAGAGAGAGAGAGAGAGACAGAGAGAGAGAGAGAGAGAGAGAGAGAGAGAGAGAATTTTTTTTGCAACCAAGTCCTCCCAGGCAGTCTCTGAAGACATTCAATGCAGCAGCATCAGAGGCGACTTTCAGACCTAATACTACTACCTTCATCACATCTCCGTTGTAATAGTCGACCTGCAGCTGATAGTCAGCTATCCACTTGTGCTCCCGCCAGGTTTCACTGGCGTGTTTCACATCAGGCGTACTTCACGTCGGAAAAGGGTTAAACTAGCTAAAACGTTTCAAAATGGCATTACAGAGCCAATTTAGGGCTTGTTAAGGGCTTTAATGGCCTCTCCCGCCTCTTGGTGGCGGGAACCCCGTGACCGATTTTGTCAAAATTGCGTGGAGGCGGAATGGAGTCGGGATGGGGTCGGGACCCCTGAATCTGCAACTTTAACCCCCCACATGCCTCCAAACCCGACTCCACGGGTCATTGAAAATCCAGCCCAGTACCTCTGACAATGCAGCACTGATTATGTGCCCAAGTTCCAGACCTAGACCCACAGGCTTCTGCCTCAACAACAACTTGCATTTATATAGTGCCCTGAATGTAATAAAATGTTCCAAGGTGCTTCACAAACAAAAATTATCAAGCAAATTTTGACTCAGAGGCAGGTGTGCTATCACTGAGCCAAGCTGACACTTGGGGAAATTTTGTTAGTAAATTCCTTTTTCCCCTTCTTTAATCATTGTGTCAAAACTGCACCAACCTTGAAACATCATTAGCAGTGGCTCATCCAGGTTTTTCCATTTCTGCTCCCTGCATTAGATGGCAATACCTGTTGAATTGATAACACATGACTGGCCTCTCGTTAATCCCAAGGTATGTTCAAGCCTTTTTTTTAACTTCTCTGGGTCCTCAACTAATAACATAATACCAAACTATAATGATCAAGTTTAAAAAAAAACTTTTCGTTTGCCATTTCTCGTCAAATTGCTGCCAATCATCAATCTGATTCAAACATGTTTGCAACTTTAATAGGGCAGGAGTAGAGGCACATGGTTATCAAGCTACTGTGAACCTTAACCCAGTTCATCAAAGCCCTCATGCTAAGACTATCTTATCACAAGAGTTCACCATTAGGTAGAGATATATACAACTTTTTTCTAGATACTCTGTATTTGCATCGGTTTGCAGAATCTGAAAACGTAAGAGTTTTCTAAATTGAAACCAAACCTAATTCTAGAAAACATCACGTGAATTTCCTAGGTTGCTGACGACATCCAACTATAGCATTAAGATATATATATATCTCTCACCTATGCACTGACAGAGATTGAATATGGAAACTTTGGCTGCATTTGTACTACAAGTATAGCGTTGGCGTGAAGTGGTTTCATGTTGCAGTGACATTAAGATGTTGTGGTGTATGTCAGGTGTCAGGGCCTGACCTGTCTCCAGAGCAGAGCGGAGTGGGACTTTGCGCTCCAGGTGTGAAGAAAAAACACTTTGCACCAATGTTACCATTTTAGTGTAAATGCAGCCTTAAGAGTACAACACCATACGCACCTCCAAACTGATCAGCTCATGAACACTACCAAATAAAGTGAACTCCTAAAGCTTCCCTGGCAAATCAGAAGCATATATCTGCACTAGTCTGCCACAAACATAAATTACATATAATTTGATGTCTGTACAGGTGACATGAATTGTATGGATATGTAGCTGCCCATCAGTGTCAGAAACACCTCGAAGAGGCTCACGCTTCTATGAAAGTTATTGCAAACATTATAATCTTCCAATGTGTTATCTTGATACCAGAGACAGGCCATGTCTCAGTGGGAATACTAATTCCTTACTACCAAGTCAATGAAAAGTCTTTCATCCTCTGGAGTTGGTGTCAACGTTAGGTATTAGGTAGCTTCATCTTATTAATAATATCATGGACATGTACAATAATCCCACCTACATGATAATGACCTGAAGCGAACATGATAATGACGTGAAACAAATTATGGTCTTTAAGAAGATCGTCTTAAAGAACGAACTAGTAAGCATTCTGGTACTAGCTACCTTATCCTTGGGTTTAAACCTAGTAGAGAGGCTTTTGCCTGGAAGCTAACATCTTTCCAACCCCTCGTTGAAGACAAAGGAATGCGTATCTTGCAGCAACTGCATGCAACCTTGGGTTGGAAACACCACAGTGTTGACTGCCTGAATATCATAGAGGATGAGTGATTCTTTTTATTGGAAGTTATTTTCAAAATTCTTCCAAATAGATTCACTCTATTAAGGATTTCCTAAATTTGAAAGATTAGAGTACACACTAAAAGGCAGGGTTACAAAGCATTCCCTCAATGGTTGCCTCAGAAATTAAAGGCATATTTCAGCGCTGGTCTTCTGGGGAGCAGTATTATCTATGATGTAAAATTTGATGCCAGTTTTGTGTGATGACGGAAGTTGTTGGTATGGTTGGGCATCTCTTGGATGCCGTAATTAAGTGCCAGAAACATTTAGAAAAGATTTGTGCTTCTGAGAAAGTATGTGCAAAGCCAAACCAAAGTTTTCCCGTGTATTATCCGGTGATCCGGATAGAGATTGGCATTGGAACATTAATAATTCTTAAATTATAATATATATCAAAAGCAATAAAACATAATCACTTGCAAAATTAAAAGCTACATGATGGCAGTAATAATAATATCACAAAGCATTAATACCCTTTTGTGACTGCTACCAGACATCAGGGAAATGCTGCCAGTCATCACTGATACAAGCAGTGCCAAGCAATAAATGGAAAAACAAACTTAGCAATTAATAAAACAGTTTATATTCCAAAAAATAACTGATACCAGGGAAGACATTCCAGGATACAATCTTATCTTACAGTTAAACGCCTTGAAATCCAGCCTTGTGACTCATTCTCAGATGTCCATTAATCTCTATATATTGCTGGCCAAATATTTTTGTGATTCACAGCAAGTAATTATCTTCATCTATTGTCACTACATGCAGGTTTGTGTCATAGGTTGAGATGATTGACCTCCTGTTGCTGGGAACAGGCTGTTCTGTGACATATTGATTATCCCTTAAAATGAACCTTCCCTCCAAAATAAGGTCAGAAGTGGGGATGTTCGTTGATGACTGCACAGTGTTCAACGCCATTCACAACTGATCAGATAATGAAGCAGTCCATGCCCGCATGCAGCAAGATCTGGACAACATTCAGGCTTGGCTGATAAGTGGCAGGTAACATTCGTGCCACATAAGTGCCAGGCAATGACTATCTCAAACAAGAGAGAGTCTAGCCACCTCCCCTTGATATTCAACGGCATTACCATCGCCGAATCCCCCACCATCAACATCCTAGGGGTCACCATTGACCAGAAACTTAACTGGATCAGCCACATAAATACGGTGGCTACAAGAGCAGGTCAGAGGCTAGGTATTCTGCAGTGAGTGTCTCACCTCCTGACTCCCCAAAGCCTTTCCACCATTTACAAGGCACAAGTCAGGAGTGTGATGGAACACTCTCCACTTGCCTGGATGAGTGCAGCTCCAACAACACTCAAGAAACTTGGCACCATCCAGGACAAACCAGCCTGCTTGATTGGCATCCCATCCACCACCTTAAACATTCACTCCCTCCACCACCGATGCAGCATAGCTGCAGTGTGTACCATCTACAAGATGTACTGCAGCAACTTGCCAAGGCTTCTTCGACAGCACCTCCCAAATCTGTGACCTCTACCACCTAGAAGGACATGGCAGCAAACGGATTGGAACACCACCTCCAAGTTCCCCTCCAAGTCACACACCATCCTGACTTGGAAATATATCATTGTTCCTTCATTGTCGCTGGGTCAAAATTCCGGAACTCCCTACCTAACAGCACTGTGGGAGTACCTTCCCCACACGGACGGCAACGGTTCAATAAGGCAGCTCACCACCACCTTCTCAAGGGCACTTAGGGATGGGCAATAAATGCTGACCTTGCCAGCAACGCCCACATCCTGTGAATGAATAAAAAAATTGAAAGTAGTGGCTGTGGGAAGACAAGTGCTGCCCAGGAGAAATCATGTTCACTAAAATGCCTTCGGGCTTGTGTGTCAAATTAATTCTCAAAATGAAAATAAAACCTTTGTGCAATGTTCTCATGGTTGTACTGGGGTTTAGGTGCTGCAAAATTACAATTTATTTTCCCTGCACTCGTATGTGATAACATTACTACATTCTGTTTATTATTGAGGCAGAAATTAATGAAAACATGCTGTATATCTATATATCTGTATCTGTAACAACTTATGAAACACTTGACTTTGCCGCATGCCAAAAGAATCCGTGGTAAATTCCCCGGGGTGTGCATGCCTTCTCATTTATTTTGCCATTGGGATTTATTTAATCACGTGTAAACAACATATCTGTGACAAATAGAAGACTTGCATTTATATACTGTTTTATCATGTCGCTCAGAAGCATATCACGCACAATGCATTTAAGATCCAGTCACTGTTCTTATTCAGACAGATAATAAAACACAAAAGGCAAACTACTCCAGATTCTCAAAATCTGAAATAGAAACAGGAAATTCCAGAAACACTCAGCAGGTCAGGCAGCATCTGTGGAGATAGGAAGATAGGGATAACATTTTAGGTCTATGATCTATTATCAGAACTTTCATCAGATAATAAAATGCATTTGAATAAGATCCAAAGATGCAGGATGGTGCCTCTTTTCTCATTTGTTCTTGGGATGTGAGTGTTGCTGGCAAGGCCACATTTATTGGCCATTGCTAGTTGCCCTGAGAAGGTGGTGGTGGGCGTTCTTGTTGGACTGTTGATGATGGTGCTCCCACGATGGCTTTCATCAATTTGATCCAGTGATGATGAAAGAACGGGGTACATTATTCATGTCGGGATGGTGTGTGATTGGAGGTGCCCATAGAAGACACAGCTCTCAATGTGGGGGGTGCACCTGCTGACTGGATCTGCGCACTTGCGCCAAACACTCCTTGTCTTTGCATTCTTGCTACTGTATCTGTGCTTCCTGGAGATGCACTCACCTTCACTTATTGCTGACTTGTGAAATTGCGCTGATTGTTTGGGACTTTTTGCTTTGCCTTTGTTTCTGCCGGAGTTTGGGTTGGTCCTTGCCTGGCAGTGCAGTCTTCAATCCAGATCTCAGTGCGGCACACAGCAACGGGTTATTTGTTTCCACTTTTTAACGGGTAAGTGAATTTCATCCTTTGAGAATGTTGCTTAGTGCCAAAATGAATATAAATTGCATTTCCACGCTAAATGACCTTTTACCTTTGGTGAAGTCCACATTTTCTTTTTTAAGTAACGCTGAGTTGATGGGGCAGGTTGCTGTGGTGAAGACGTTCTCTGTTGTTGAAAATGCGATTTTGAATAAAGTAGTTTCTCTGTTGACAAAAAAAAGACATTTTTCACCACATCATAATGATTTACTGAGGTCCCCAGCCACCCCAGCAAAGTATTTTCCTTGTCCTCCCACGGGCTAAATAAAACCCACCAAAAACTAGTCAAAACTTCTCTTTCTCTTCCCACACACCCAATAACAAGCTACATGTCTTGGCTGGGTTATCAGGAGACGTTGCACAGATAATGTACTCTGCCCCCTCCCAAAGGAGGAGGCGAAAATCAGTGTGCCAGTTAACTTGGGCTGCTCATACATACTTCTTGGTGTCTACTTACTGATTATGATTTTGATAAGCCTGGGAGGAGTTTGTCTATCCACCATTTTGCCTGAGGAATAGTGGGCATGTGGGGGAGGTGGTGGGTAGGAGATAGTCGAGCACATTCTTTAAGTGTTGTATCGCACTGTTTTACTTGTGGTGCTACTTTTCCTGCTGGTGAGCGCAACACATCTTCATTATATGGTGTTAGCCGGGGCTCAGTGGCAGCACTCTTGCCTTCTGAGTTAAATGGTGATGGGTTCAAATCCCACTTCAGAGACTTGAGTGTAAAATCTAGGCTAACATTCCATTGCAGTCCTGTCAGAGGTGCTGGCTGTGATCTTCACTGGGGTGGGGTTTCAGAGCCTGGGGGATGAGGGAGAAGTTGTGGTCAGGAAATCCAGGATTGCGTGATTTTCTTTTAAACAGATTCCCCGCCCGGAAGCTCGCCTGGCTGCCTGACGGGCGAGGAAGACTCCAGAAAGGGCCACAGCCCAGGATCAGGTAAGTTTTCAAAGTAGAAATGCGGGGGTGGGTAGAGCGTGGTTGGGGGTGGGGGTGGGGGGGGGGGGGCGGTTCGGGGGTGATCGCGGGGAGGTTGAAAAGATCGCATGGGGTCGGGGAAGGTTGCGGAGGTTCGGGGAAGATCGAGGGGTGTGTCGGAGATGACGGGGTGTCAGAGATCGCGGAGGGGAGATGGGGTGAGATGGGGGTCGTGGAGAGTCGGAGATTGCGGTGGGTCAGGGTAGATTGGGGGTTGGTTATAGACGGGGTCAGTGGGGGTTGATGATGGGGGGGTTCGGGTGGAGGTGAGAGGAGGGTTTACAGGTAAGCTTGTTGGGCCTGGATGCTCCTTAAAAACCTATCTCTTTGGCCAAGCTTTTGGTCACCTGTCTTAACATCTCCTTCTGTGGCTCAGTGTCAAATTCTGTTTGATAACGTTCCTGTGAAGCGCCTTGGGACGTTTTACTACATTAAAGGCACTATTAAAATGCAAGTTGTTGTTGTTGTTGTGTAGGTTGAGGCATAAATATTGGCCAGGACACCGGGAGAACTCCCCTGCTCATCTCAGTAATGACGTGTCACTCAGTGTGCCAGTGTTAAGCAGTGGGATGAATATCTCCACAAATGCTGGTCTATCCTCTTTCTCCTACTTGCATTTATAGGACTGAGGCTGGAAGAGTTCCTGACTAGGCCTAGTTTCTTTGGAAACTGGGAGAGTGCAAAACTACTTGACACCTAAAAGAAATTTGATTGTTAGTAATTGCAATGCACAATCAATATAACTTTGCATTAGATATATTTGGAAGCTTTTTATTTTAATGAGAAACTGTGAAGAGGAGTTGGAAAGGGGGCATTTTTTTGTTGCAGGCTGTCCCTTTAAAATCTGGGACATAGCCTTGCATAAATAGTTTAAATTAGTTACCCACTTCCAGGCAGAATATTTATATCGAGTGTGGAGGGCACAGTTAAACAACTTAAGTACAATGTTCTTAGTGATTACAGCAGTGGCTTCGCAAGATTGTGATAGCCAATTGCAGGATTTATATACAGCTCACTGCAATCCGGTTTGTCAAAACAGCTGAGGAAGTTTCTGTAGCAACTGTTCTGTGTGACATCACAAATGGTGGAGATTAAATTGATTTAATTGTCAACTGTTGCCCTTTAATTTGGAAATACCAGTGTCTTGTGCAGGATGTGACATTTTTAGTCTTTTACTAATGCACTAATTTCCTTTAGCATTTCTCTGCTGTACATTTAGATATTTGTAATATCTAATTTGAGTGAAATTTGTAATTCACTGTATGCTAAGTTCTTTGAGACATTTGTCTTCATGTGATCAGGTAGTATATAAATGCAGGCAACTCTTTCTATCTTTCTCCCTTGTTTTTTTTCTTCATTTCTGTGACATAAAGAAAAAAGAGAAAGACTTGCAATTATATAACGCCTTTCACAACCTCAGGGCGTCCCAAAGCGTTTTACAGCCAATGAAGTACTTTTTGAAGTGTAGTCACTCTTGTAATGTAGGGAATGTGGCAGCCAATTTGCACACAGCAAGCTCTCACAAATAGCAATGATATAAGTGATCAGATAATCTGTTTTAGTGATGTTGGGTGAGAGATAAATATTGGCCAGGACACCGGCAGAACTCCTAGGCTATTCTTCGAAAAGTATCATGAGATCTTCTGCGTGGGTTTCCTCCGGGTGCTCCGGTTTCCTCCCACAGTCCAAAAATGTGCGGGTTAGGTTGATTTGGCTATGATAAATTGACCCTTAGTGTTAGGGGGGATTAAATATGTGGAGTTACGGGGATAGGATGGGATATGTTAGGGGGAATTAAATACGTGGGGTTATGGGGATAGGGTGGGATATGTGTCGGTGCAGGCTCAATGGGGATTCTGTGTGAGAGAGCAGGGACAGGGTACTGGATTTGGATGATCAGCCATGATCGTATTGAATGGTGGAGCAGGCTCGACGGGCAGAATGGCCTACTCCTGCTCCTAGTTTCTATGTCTCTGTTTCTTAATCCACCTGAAAGGGCAGATGGGACCCTGGTTTAATGGCTCATCAAAAAGACTGCACCTCCAACAGTGCAGCACTCCCTCAGTACTGCACTGGACTGGACTATCAGGTGAGACTATGGGCAGAATTTTCATTGACCCGTGGAGGCGGGTTTGGAGGCATGTGGGGTGGGAAAATAGCAGATTCGGGGGTCCCGAACCCATCCCGCCCCCAACCCGCCTCCATGCCAGTTTTGCTGGAGGCGGGTACCCGACCTGTGCTGGGAACCGCCTCCCCGAGGCGGGAAGGGGATTAGTGACAATTAATTGCCTGTTAACAGGTAGTTAACAGGCAGTTTGTTGCCTAATCCCTATTTTTAGCTCTGAAGTGTGGGCTACCCGACGGCTCCAAACCACGCCGCTTTAGCGAGGCGGACCGTGGGTCTGCAGGGGTTGAAGGGGTTGACATGTCCAGTGGGCAGGTGAGTGATGGGTGCATGTGTGCAGAGGTAAGTGTGTAAGGTAAGTGTAAAGTGTGGGAAAAAGTTTTACTTACCTTAACTTCCTCCTGCAGGTGTCAGCCCTTCAGGTCTCGGGAGTCAGAAATCTCACCGGCACAGAAAGCAGAATGGCCGTTGAGCTGTCAAAAGCTGCAGCCTCTGCTTTTTGTTCTGCAGAGATCTCTAAATCAGCCTGAGAGGAAGGAATTAACTTGGAGGACAGATTGTCAGTGTTTGACAGCTTCAAGGAGCAGTCAAACGCTGGTATTTCATCTGTCAAAAGCTCTTGACAGATGAAATGTCAATCTGTGACGTCACCTGTTGCCGGGTGGCCCTTAATTGGCCTGCTGAGCCTGCTGGGCGGGCTCAACAAGGTCAATCAAGGGAAAATCGAGTGGATTGGCCACAACTCGATGGAGGCGGGACTACAACCCCAAAAGTGGGAGTCCCGCCTCCTGCTCGCCTCCATTGATAAAATCCAGCCCATGTGTTTAGGGCTACTAGGAGTGGCGTTTGAACCCACAACCATCGAACTCACAGGGGTGATTGCTACCACTGAGCCATAGCTGGCATTTGCAGCCTAGCTTGCTGAAACCTATTGAACCCTATTGTTTGGCCTCCTAATGTAAAAAAAAACTAATGTAACTTATTACATGACTAACACATTTGAGATAAAAACAGAAAATGCTGGAGATACTCAGCAGGTCAGGCAGCATCTGTGAAGAGAGAAACAGAGTTAACGTTTCAGATCGATGACCTTTCGTCAGAACACATTTGAGGATTGGATTGCCAGTCATTATTGATGGATAGTTTCCTGACTATAATTGATATCTTACTGCACAATTAAGCTACTTTTATTTATGATGAGATATAATAAAAGCCAGAACAACAAGAGGTTAATTCCCAAGCCAGATAAACAAGCTTTATTGCACAAGGTGACTATTTTATTTATTCTTTTCACTTGTAATGTTTCAAATCTATCAAAGAGGCAAAGCTATTACTGGATTAAAAGCTACCCACCAAAGCAGGTGATATGAGCTGGATTTAAAAGTCAGTATTTACAGGTGAAGGGCACCCAAGCCCTTCCCCATGTGAATTTCTCGCTCCGTACCATATTGGTACATAAGAACATAAGAAATAGGAGCAGGAATAGGCCACTTGGCCCCTCGAGCCTGCTCCGCCATTCAATAAGATCATGGCTGAGCTTGGGCTCAAAGCCACTTCCATGCCCGCTCCCCATAACCCTTCACTTCCTTATCTTGCAAAAATCTGTCTATCTCCACCTTAAATGTATTTAATGACCCAGCCTCCACAGCTCTCTGGGGCAGAGAATTCCACAGATTTACGACCCTCTGAGAGAAGAAATTCCTCTTCATCTCAGTTCTAAAAGGGCGACCCTTTATTCTAAAACTGTGCCCCCGAGTTCTAGATTTCCCCACGAGGGGAAAAATCCTCTCTGCATCTACCTTGTCGAGCCCCCTCAGTATCTTATATGTTTCAATAAGATCACCTCTCATTCTTCTAAATTCCAATGAGTACACGCCCAGCCTGCTCAACCTTTCCTCATAAGTCAACCCCCTCATCTCTGGAATCAACCTAGTGAATCATCTCTGAACTGCCTCCAATGCAAGTATAAAATGGTAATGGCCTTTAGTTACACCCTTTTTTTTCCAAGAATTGATGGTTCCCACAGACGATTTATAAATCGAGGCTGGAGGATTGGGTGAAGCAGTCTTGAAAGTGTACGGGTTGCTGTCTGGACTTGTACACCTATCAGATAATGCTGAGCATGTCATTAAAGTTTGTACAGCAGTGACAGGTTACAATGGAAGTAGATTTAGTTTAATAATGGTGGGTTAATATTTATACTAAATGAGGCAATCTCTTAAGCCTGATGTATCGTAAAACTGGCATTGGCAGTGACACATGTCTGAGAAAATAGGTTTTCAGTCAGTTGAACAACAGATTGTTTCTGCACCACTTTGCGTTTCATCCTTAACCAATGTTGTTTTGCCTGCGATTTGGGCAGATGTCAAAGTTTTGCCGGGTGATTAATCTTCAGTAGAGATTAAGTGATGCGCGATAGAAGATCCTGTGCGCCTTATTAAATGCGGAGTGCTACTGCAGCACGAGCGGAAGTGGCCTATCATTTTATCCTGAAGCACTTTACCAGCAATAGCTTACTTTTGAAGTGCGGTCACTGTCGCAACGTACGCAACCACGGCACAGCGATGCCGCAGGAAACAGCAAATGAGATGAATGATCTGTTTTTTTGGGGAAGGAAACGGGGTTGGTCAGGACCCCAGAAGTCAGTGCTTTCTTCCGATTAGTGCTGTGGGATCCTTTACTTGGATACCTGACCAGGGTTTAACAGCACCTCTGACAATGCAGCATCCCCTCAGTGCCCCGCTGGGGGACTAGTCCACATTATATGCTCAAGTCATGGAGTGGGAGCGGCTCGAACCCACAACCTTCTGAGCAAGAGGGGAGAATGCTACCAACTGATCCTAGCTGACACTGCAAGTATATATATTACCTGCATTTCAGTTAACCCTCTTTTTCAATCGGTATCATTTGCCATAAGAACTGTAACAATTAGCAGATGATCAACTTCTCATTCAGTTAATGCCTGCCCAGTATGGCCAGGCATTAATTTAGAAATTCCGAGACCACTAAATATACGTTATGTTAGAAACAGACTCTCAGAGACTCCGGTGGTACATGCATTAACATTTATTAAAAAATCCAGAAAGTGAACACTAATAGGATTCTGAAAGATTAGAGGGTTAAATTTAACTTGTATTCCCTTGAGTATGGGAGATTGAGGGGTGATATGATCGAGGGGTTTAAAATGTTAAAAGGATTTGATCGGGTAGATACAGAGAAACTATTTTTCCTCTGGTGGAGGAATCAAGAACGAGGGGACATAATCTTAAAATTAGACCTAGGTCATTTAGGAGGGAAATCAGGAAGCATTTTTTCACACAAAGGGTAGTAGACATCTGGAATTCTCTCCCCCAAAAGGCTGTGGATACTGAGTCAATTGAAATTTCAAAACTGAGTTAGATAGATTTTTGTTGGGTAAGTGTATCAAGAGACATGGAGCTACAGCGGGTAAATGGAGTTGAGGTACAGATCAGCCATGATCTAATTGAATGGCGGAGCAGGCCCGAGGAGCTGAATGGCCTACCCCTGTTCATATGTTCCTATGAATAAGTGCATTCCTCAGTGTGGAACTAGGCCACACAGCCCAGGATGACAGCAGGGTTGATTCCAAGTTCTGTCCCGAGCTAGCTCTTCTCAGGGAGGGAGGTGGAAGGGACACTATAACTGGACTCAACATCTGGACTTGAGAGAGCGAGAGGGGGGAAATTGCTCCTGTTCTTATCCAGTGACTTCTGCTGAGAAATGCACAGGTGAGGACTGGATCAAGCTGGCTCAGATAATGTCTCCAGTGGCCGTATAACCAGCCAGCACCCATACAGCCTGCCCGATTTCCCTTTCCAATGATAAACTCAAAGTTAGGAAGTTTCTTTATTTTGTTCAGATAAGGGTTAACCAGGGGTATGGTAACATATTGGTTATGTTACTGGACGAGTAATCCAGAGGCCTGGACTAATGATCTGGAGACATGAGTTCAAATCTCCACCACGGCAGCTGGGGAATTTAAATTCAGTTAATTAAATAAATCTGGAATTTAAAAAAAAGCTAGTATCAGTAATGGTGACCATGAAACTACTGGGTTGTCGTAAAAACCCATCTGGTTCACTAATGCCCTTTAGGGAAGGAAATCTGCTGTCTTTACCTGGTCTGGCCTATATGTGACTCCAGACCCACAGCAATGTGCTTGACTCTTAACTGCCCTCTGAAATGGCAGCTCACCACCACCTTCTCAAGGGCAATTAGGGATGGGCAATAAATGCCTTGCCAGTGACACCCACATCCTGTGAATGAATTTTAAAAAACAGCCTTTACTACATTATCCAACCTTCAGCAGTGAAGTATTTCATGGTTTAAACAGGACATGCTGTAGAAGTACCATAAGTATACTGCTGACAACAGTAACTATGTTATGTTGGAATGTATGGTTGTACCTCTTTTTTCTAAACATACCAGTTGGCACAGTAGGTCCACTGTATTGCATATCAGGTAGCTACATATCAAGTTCGCAAAAATACTTGACATTCTTTCCTATAATCTGGTTACCTCTTACAATCGTGTTTCAGTCTTAGAGTACAAATATAAGATATTGGTAACAGATTAATATTATTTATCAGTTTTAAGTGCACCAAGACCTGAGTAATTGAGTAGCATACCCAAACGTATAATAGCAGCAGAAATCCCATCTGGAAGTAATTGTGTGACATAAACCAGTAAAGGAAGTTAACACTAAACAAAATCATGGGGTCATGGGTGTGCTGAAAGGCCCTTTCCCAGTTTGTTCACTTTAGCTGCTTTTATCTTGGGTTTAGGTGGGGTGCGAGGCCCACCAGAGCCCAATGCATGGGTCTCCTGTAAAATGCAGCATCCCCAAAGCAATCGGAATGGATTCACTAATACCGGTGACAGGGAAAAATGCAAGCAAGTCTTCCTGGCAGCTGGCCTTAGGTAACATAGAAACATAGAAACATAGAAGATAGGAGCAGGAGTAGGCCATTCGGCCCCTCGAGCCTGCTCCGCCATTCAATGAGATCATGGCTGATCATCCAAATTCAGTACCCTGTCCCTGCCTTTTCCCCATATCCCTTGATCCCTTTAGCCTTAAGAAATATATCTAACTCCTTCTTCAATCTATTTAATGAATTGGCCTCCACTGCCTTCTGTGGTAGAGAATTCCACAGCTTCACCACTCTCTGGGTGAAGAAATTCCTCCTCATCTCTGTCCTAAATGGCTTACCCCTTTTCTTTAGACTGTGACCCCTGGTTCTGGACTCCCCGACCATCGGGAACATCCTTCCTGCATCTAGTCTGTCTAGTCCTGTTAGAATTTTATAAGTTTCAATGAGATCCCCTCTCATTCTTCTAAACTCTAGCGAATATAAGCCCAATCGACCCAATCTCTCTCATACGTCATTCCTGCCATCCCAGGTATGTGGCAAGTTTCCTTTGGGAAAACTTTAGAGACCCGTGTGTTGGGACCTGGCACACGACTAAGTGCAATATATCGACAAGAAAGAAAGCTGGGTCACTTTTCTTTCGAGAAGGCTGAGGGGGGTGACCTGATAGAGGTCTTTAAGAATATGAAAGGGCTTTGATAGGGTAGACACAGAGAAGATGCTTCCACTTGTGGCAGAGACCAAAACTAGGGGCCATAAATATAAAAACAGAAAATGCTGGAAATACTCAGCAGGTCAGGCAGCATCTGTGAAGAGAGAAAAACAGAGTTAACGGGGGCGATCTTGCCAGCCCTGGGGGGGCGGGTATGGAGGCGGGACTGCCGGGAAAATGGCAGAATTTGGGGGCGGGTGCCCAACCCGCCCCCAACCCGCCTCCATGCCATCTTCCCAGGAGGCAGGTAGCCGTCCCGCGCCGGGTCCCGTCTCCTTGGAGGCGGGAAGGGATTAAAGGCTAATAACTGCCTGTTAACAGGTAGTTAACAGAGAAAATAGGATTATCCCCTTTTTGCCCTCACAAGTGCAGGCTTCCCGAAGGCTCCGAAACCCGTCAGCGAGGCGAGGCGAGTACTGGGTCTGCGGGGGTCGGGGGGGGGGTGCAAAAGTGTGGTGTGAAGGTAAGTGATGGGTGCAAGAGTGGAGAGGTGAGTATCTGAGGTAAGTGCAAAGTGTTATTAAAAGTGTACTTACCTTTGTTTCTTCCTGCAGGCTTCAGTTGGTTTGTATGCAGAAAGTCTTGGACCTCCGCGTTGGGAATGACAGATGGTCATTGCATTCTCAAATGCAACAACCATCTCATTTCTGTAAAAGAAAGAAGTTTGATGAGGTCTTCTATTCAAGACCTCATCAAACTGCAGAGAATGTCACTGTTTGACAGCTTCACAGAGCTGTCAAACGATGACAATTCATCTGTCAAAAATTTTTGACAGATGAAACGTCATACGTTGACGTGCTCTGCAACCGGCTTTCCCCTAATTGACCTGCTAAACCCGCTGGGCAGGCTTAACAAGGTCAATCAAGGGAAAATAGCGTGGGTTGGCCACAAATCGATGGAGGCGGGACATCGACCCGCCAAGCAGCAGTCCCGCCTCCAACGCGCCCCCATTAACAAAATCGCCCCCAACGTTTCAGGTCGATGACCCTTCGTCAGAACTGGCAAAAGCTAGAGATGTAACAGGTTTTAAGCAAGTACAGTGGCAGGGAAAGTAGCGGGGGTTGTGGTTGCGGGAGGAAAGGACAGAAAGGAAGGTCTGAGATAGGGTGGAAGGCAGGAGTGATTAAATGACAAAGAGACGATGGAGCAAGGCAAAAGGGGATTGGTAATGGGACAAGTAAACAAACAGAAGATGGGGCTAGTGGAGCCTAACCACTATCATAACCACTTTTTTCAGACAGCAGGTGCTGGTAAAGATTCAGCTGATGCCATTTACACCTCCTCTAGACCCATCTTTTGTTTTGGAGAAACTTCTTTACCCAGAGTGTGGTTAGAATGTGGAACTTGTTACCACAAGTAGTTGAGGCGAATAACATAGATGCAATCAAGGGGAAGCTAGATAAACACATGAGGGGAAAAGGAATGGAACATTATGCTGATAGGGTTAGATGAAGATGGGTGGGAGGAGGCTCATGTGGAGCCAAGTAAAACAGAAGGCTACAAGGTATTTATGAAAGGTGAAAACTTGCTGGCCATCGCCATGTTTTTTACGAACTAAAAAGCTGACAGTCCTATAGAAATGAATATTCACTGACGCGAACTATTTCATATGCATTTTCCCCTTGCAACTTTCTAGGCACTTTCACGTAAGCTTGCTTAACCCTTCATGAAGATAAAAATAATGCAAACCAAATTGCTTTATAAATGGCGCCTGAAAGTTTTCCTTGAATGTGATGCTAGCGTAAGATGTTACCTTAAATTATAAATATTATGCGTACCTTCTGAACCCTTCTCCTGGACCCAGAGTTACCAAAAGGACTCATGCTAACTTTTACGATACAAACACTATCGTTATATTTGGATGCTTTAATTGTATAAATATAAACTAATCATAATTAGTTTAATTGCATCATTAAGCCCTAAATACATTTTTTTTAAACTGTTCAAGTATATGTTGGAATTATAAGATTTCAAAAGTCAGTTTTCCCAATAATATAAATTATGAGATATATTAAAAAGCTTTCGTTATTTTTTCGTGCATTTGTTGAGTTGGTCGTAATTCTGAGAGAAAACTACAGGATACACAGCTCCGTGATTAGTTTTGTCTCATTCAGGATCTTTCCCCAGCCATTGAAACACTAACATGGAAAGTGATTCAGTAATTTTAAAATGTGGAGATGTACCTGTGGGTAGCAAAGCATTAAAAACCAAGCATATCCTAAACAATATTAGGAACCATAGCTTACACTTTGAGCTCTCAAAAGAACTGGTCATGTGGACTAAGACTAAAGCTGCCATACTGAAGGAGTGCTGCTTTGGCAGAGGTGCCATGCACTGTTCCCTGTAATTTTTTATGGCCCTGCGCGGCCCCTTTAAGGGACTGCGCGGTCCATTCAAAATACCACGTATGCGCGGTTTTTACATTGAAAAGCCGGCTGAGCCGGATTCCCTGGAGCGCTGCGCAGCCGCACAGCTTGAAGGGAACATTGGTGCCATGCTATCCTTTCGGATGAAGCATGCCTGTTCAAGTGGACATGAAAGATCCTAAGGTACTGTTCAAAAAGAGGGGAGTTCTCCCAGTGTCCTGGACAATATTCCTCCTCCAAGCAACACCAGATTCATTTGCCATTTGAATGGCCTTGCTGTATGCAATCGGTTGTCATGTTTGCCTACATAACAATAATAACTATACTTCAAAAGCAATTAATTTGATGTGAAGTGCTTTGACTTTGCTGAGGATGTCATGAGATGCTATATAAATGCAATTACTTTCTTTGTTATATAGAATTACATCGAATGTACAGCACAGAAACAGACCATTCAGCCCAGTTCTTTTGGTAACTCTGGGTCCAGGAGAAGGGTTCAGAAGGCACGCATAATATTTATAACTTAAGGTGACATCTTACGCTAGCATCACATTCAAGGAAAGCTTTCAGGCGCCATTTATAAAGCAATTTGGTTTGCATTATTTTTATCTTCATGAAGGGTTAAGCAAGCTTACGTGAAAGTGCCTAGAAAGTTGCAAGGGGAAAATGCATATGAAATAGTTAGCATCAGTGAATATTCATTTCTATAGGACTGTCAGCTTTTTAGTTCGTAAAAAACATGGCGATGGCCAGCAAGTTTTCACCTTTCATAAATACCTTGTAGCCTTCTGTTTTACTTGGCCAAATATTAAAGAAATATCGAGACCTTGCTAACCAGCCCCGGCCTCATTATTCATATCAACAGTGAAATAAAGCGTTTCGCGCAGTGTTGTTTCTTTTAAGCACGTTGCTGAGAACTACTAAGAAGAGTAAAAATAACTTAACTATAACCAATTCTGGATGAGAGTGAGTTGGCTCCCGTACAAATATTCCATGTCTGAGCTGACGCAAGTTGAACTTAAAGCCAGAAATGAGCAGAAACTATAAAAGAACAGCTGATCCTGGTTGCAGCAGGCTGCTAAGTCTTTATCCGTATCCTTAATATCCCCACTGACTGCTGGCTCATGTTGCATCCTCTTAACTGACAGCTCACAAGAGAGCGCGGAACGAGAAAAGAGTGCTCAGCCCATGAAGCATGCTCCTTCCAACGCACTGTCACGGATGCTACAAAATTTATTTAATCTCCTTAGAGAGACAAATAACCATGAGTAACATGTCCAAGCAGGGGAAACCCTGGCATTTACTGACTCCCAAAGGTATGTTCCCTCTGGCGCTGCACAGCCTCATTCAAAAGCTTCTTCCACACCCTATGCCTAACTGATTGATTATTACCCCTGACCAAGTCTGGCTATCACTGTTTCAAAGCAACTTTTGACACGGTTCTAAAAAGAATCCTTGCATTTATGTAGCGCCTTATTGTGCCGCCAAAGTGTTTCACACAACAGTTTATTTCATGGAAGTGCAGTGACTTCATGGTGTGCATGTACATAGATCCCTGAAGACAGCAGGACAGGTAGATAAGGTGGTTAAAAAGGCATATAGGATACTTGCCTTCATTAGCCGAGGCATAGAATATAAGAGCAGGGAGGTTATGATGGAGCTGTACAAAACGCTAGTTAGGCCACAGCTGGAATACTCTGTGCAGTTCTGGTCGCCACACTATAGGAAAGATGTGATTGCATTGGAGAGGGTACAGAGGAAATTCACCAGGATGCTACCTGGGCTGGAGCGCTTCAGCTATGAAGAGAGACTGGACAGGCTGGGGTTGTTTTCCTTAGAGCAGAGAAGGCTGAGGGAGGACCTGATTGAGGTGTACAAAATTATGAGGGGCATAGATAGGGTAGATAGAAAGGAACTTTTCCCCTTAGTAGAGGGGTCAATAACCAGGGGGCATAGTTTCAAGGTAAGGGGCAGGAGGTTTAGAGGGGATTTGAGGAAAAACTTTTTCACCCAGAGGGTGGTTGGAATCTGGAACTCACTGCCTGAAAGGGTGGTAGAGGCAGGAACCCTCACAACATTCAAGAAGCATTTAGATGAGCACTTGAAACACCATAGTATACAAGGCTACGGACCAAGTGCTGGAAAATGGGATTAGAATAGACATGTCTTGATGGCTGGCGCGGACACGATGGGCCGAAGGGCCTCTTTCTGTGCTGTATAACTCTATGACTCTATGACTGTCATAATGTGGGCAAACATAACAGCTTGTCTGCACCAGTTAATCTGCTTTTTTGGTGAGACTGGTTGAGACAGCAATGCTGGCCGGGGAGAGCTCTTCAAATAGTACCATGCGATCTTTAACATCCACTTCAACCAGCAGAACGGGCTGAGGGTATATCAATGTCTCATTGGTAAGGATAGGGCCCCCAACAGTGCGACTTTCCTTTGGCACTCGATATTTATGATAGCGCTGCAACAACAATGACTTGCATTTATAGTGGCTTTAATGTAGAAAAACGCTCCAAGGCGCTTCCCAGAGGCAAAAATGGACAGTGAGAAACAGAAGGAGATATTTGGGGGTAACTAAAAGCTTTTACATAGAATTACATAGAATGAACAGCACAGAAACAGGCCATTCGACTAAACTGATCTCTGCCGACTTTTATGCTCCACACAACCCTCCTCCCAACTGTCTTCATCCAGCCCTATCAGCATAATCTTCCATTCCTTTCTCCCTCATGTGTTTGTCTAGCTTCCCCTTATATGCATCTATACTATTCGCCTCAACTACTCCTTGTGGTAGCGAGTTCCACATTCTGACCACTCTCTGGGTAAACACGTTTCTCCTGATCTACCTATTGGATTTATTAGTGACTATTTTATATTTATGGCCCCTAGCTTTGGTCTCCCCCGTATGTGGAAGCATCTTTTCTACGTCTACCCGATCAAATCCATTCATAATCTTAAAGACCTCTATCAGGTCTTTATCAAAGAGGTGGGTTCTAAAGAGAACCTTAAAGGAGGATAGAGAGATAGGGAGGTGGAGGAAATTAACAAGGGCATTCTAGAGGATGTGGCCTAGACGGTGGATGGCATAGCCACCACTGATAGGACGAAGAGTGGGGAGGGGATGCATAAATGGCCAGAGTCAGATGAACTGAGAGTTCATGGTGGGGGGAGGGGGTTTGTAGAACTGAATGATTCTAATCTCTTTGTGAGGTTCGGTAATGAGGATGGACCTCAGAAGGTGAAGTTGCGCAGCACCATTTGAGCACCATGAAAAGAAGAAGTTCATTGGCTGTAGAGTTTGTCCATATTGCTGCAAAGGTGTAGCTGTGTCATGAGTGTGTTCCACACCATCTCGTTCATGATACTACTAACTTTCATGTTATTGTTCCTATCAAGCATGGCAGCCTTGTGTACCTTTGTGCAATGTTAATGCGTCACTGAAGAAACAGTTTTAGCATACTTATGGGTCAACCAGAAACAGTCAAGTATAAGTCCTTGATCTGAAGACCCCATGCATTATACAAGGTGTATTATCCTAAGCACTCCCCTTCCCTGTGGCTCAGTGGGTAACACTCTCTAGGTGGGAGGGGCTAGGAGTGAGCAGGTGCTGTTGGGTGCTTGAGTGAGTTTGTAAAAAGTTGGTGGTGGGTGTTTGTTTTTATTTCAGGTTTTAGGGCTTTTTTGGTCCTTAAACAGCAGCCAGATGGCTGCTGAGAGACCCGGAGTGCCGGGCCCCTCAGAGGACAGTGTTCCCAGGCTGAATTTAATCAGGGGGGAAAGTGTTGGGGGAAGGGAGAAAAATAGGCCCAAAGATTTGGGCCGGGACCCCAGGAGGTTTGGCAAAGAAAACACGGTGGTGGTTCAGTGCGAGGATAAGGAGATACGAGCTCGGGATATTATCCAGGCGGTACATGAGGATTGTGGCGAGGGAAGCTGCTTTGCCTGCCGACCAAAGCCGAATGTTGGGTTTGAGGTGACGGTCAGTGGCCGAGAGGAGGTGGAAAGACTTTCACTGAGTTTGAAGTTTGGAGCTAAGTTCTTGGAGGTATCTCTGCTATATTCTGAAGAGGTGGTGGTCTCATTCCTATACCTGCCGGTTTATATTGAGGATGATGTGCTAATAAAAAAGTTGGAGTCGTGGGACATTAAAATTTGCGCGACAATAAAGAGGACATACTATCCAGGAACGCGGGTAGCAGATGGAACCCGTTATGTAAAGGTGCGATTCCCGGAGGGGGTGAAGTCATTGCCGTATAGCATAAAATTCGAGACAATGGAAGGAGTGCAGTACTTCCGGGTACTGCATGATAACCAGGTGAAGGTTTGTTATTATTGTCTTGGACATGACCATCTTGTAAGAAGCTGTCCAGACTTGTATTGTTATAACTGCGGCGAGTCTGGACACATCGCTTGGAGCTGCAAGGTGGAGAGCTGTGGGGTGTGTCACAAAGGCCCCACCCGCTGTGAGTGTGCGGCAGAAGGAAGCCCCTTGAGTGATGAGGAGATGGGAGAAGGAGAAGGAACAGGAGGTGTGAGTGGAGCGGCTGGAGGAGCGGAGCAGGCGGAGGACACAGCTGGTGAATGGAAGGAGGAAGAGGCAGAAAATTGCGGAGCAGAGAACAGGATGGAGATTTTTTTTTTATTCGCTTATGGGATCTGGGCGTCGCTGGCAAGGCCAGCATTTATTGCCCATCCCTAATTGTCCTTGAGAAGGTGGTGGTGAGCCGCCTTCTTGAACCGCTGCAGTCCGTGTGGTGCAGGTACTCCCACAGTGCTGTTAGGGAGGGAGCTCCAGGACTTTGACCCAGCGACAATGAAGGATCGGCGATATACTTCTAAGTCAGGATGGTGTGTGACTTGGAGGGGAACTTGGAGGTGGTGGTGTTCCCATGCGCCTGCTGCCCTTGTCCTTCTAGGTGGAAGAGGTCGCGGGTTTGGGAGGTGCTGCCGTGGCGAGTTGCTGCAGTGCATCTTGTAGATGGTACACACCGCAGCCATGGTACGCTGGTGGTGGAGGGAGTGAATGTTTAAGGTGGTGGATGCGGTGCCAATCAAGCGGGCGGCTTTGTCCTGGATGGTGTCGAGCTTCTTGAGTGTTGTTGCAGCTGCACTCATCCAGGCAAGTGGAGAGTATTCCTCCCTAAACAACTCTGCCTCTCTACCTTTCCTCCTTTAAGATGCTCCTTAAAACCTACCTGTCCTAATATCTGCTTATGTGGCTTGGTGTCAAGTTTTGTCTGATAATGCTCCTGTGCAATGACTTGGGATATTTGACTCTGTTAAAGGTGCTATATAAATGCAAGTTGTTGTTGTTGATATGAATATAAGTTCTTTCGTTGTTTAATCATTCTCTAGAAAGGGTCACAGCTTCAACCCCTCCTCCTGAGCTTCAGCAATATTAAGAATGTGTGAACAATTAAATGATGCAAAGTGTAAAGGAACTCACATTAGGCCCCAATTTTAACTTGGGGGCAGGAAGCAGGCAGGGCCTGTGAGGCGGCAGGCAATACATCCTGACCTCGGCAGCCCGAGGCCCGGGAGGTTATAACTCTCAGGCCTCATCTGCATGTCCCCGGGTCAGTTTCCCGCCCCAAACAGGCAACTGGCGAGTGGTCAGCAGCGCCATGTTGGGCAGCAAGAGGGCGTCGTCGAGGGCCGAAGGAACGGTTCCCCCGACATTCAGTTAAGTAGCTCGGGGGCAGTGGTGGGGGGGGGGGGGGGGGGTGGTACCTTTCCTTGTGGGCCCCGAAGGAGCATTCCAGCTCCTCCTCACCCTGTGAGGAAAGTCCAAAAAAATAAATGAAAAGACTTACTTTTTTTGGGGCCTCTTCAGGCCCCGGCTCCTGTTCTGCCTAGGTGGGTCTGGTGGTCAAGCTACAGCTTTGGCCCACGGTTAAAATAGCAGTCGGGCCCCGATGACATCATCGGAGCCCAATCTGCGTCTTTAAAGGAGGACCCCATCGGTTTCCAGCGGGTGTCTTTCTCGCCTGCTCAGAAGAGCAGGTTAAAATCGTAGCCAGCGGGACCTGTGTGGGGTGTCGGCGGGTGTATCTCACGGCCGGTTCGAACCCACCCAGTCCAGTTTCTGTCGGGTGGGCAGGGTTAAACCCGTCCCTGCAGTCTCATTACTGAGACTACTGATTTAAGGCTTCCAAGGAAAAATGATGGAATCGTGGAATTCGATTCCCAAAACACCAGTAAAAATTCAGGGATCCCATGTAATAAAAATAGAATTTGACTACTTTAGCCATTATAAATCAATGGCCCTAATTGTAAACGGATGGAATTGTAGAATGTGATTCCCAAAATACTGGTTAAAAAAAACTTAGAATGCCGTGTAATAACAACAGAATTTGACTCATTTGGCCACCGTAAATCAGTAGCCCTGGCGATGAACTGAGGCACAATTCATCATCTGCTGAAGTGAATCCTCCAGCAACCCAGTCTGAAAATAAGTTCAAAAACACAGTTGATGATCACTTTGAACAATACTAATTTAATGCTGGGTATTCTGTGGCGAGTGTCTCACCTCCTGACTCCCCAAAGACTTTCCACCATCTACAAGGCACAAGTCAGGAGTGTGATGGAATACACTCCACTTGCCTGGATGAGTGTAGCTCCAACAACACTCAAGAAGCTTTACACCATCCAGGACAAAGCAGCTCGCTTGATTGGCACCCCATCCACCACCTTAAGCATTCACTCCCTCCACCACCGGCGCACCGTGGCTGCAGTGTGTACCATCTACAAGATGCACTGCAGCAACTTGCCAAGGCTCCTTCGACAGCACCTCCAAAACCCGTGGCCTCTACCACCTAGAAGGACAAGGGTGATAGGTGCATGGGAATGCCACCACCTCCAAGTTCCCCTCCAAATTAACACCATCCTGACTTGGAAATATATCGCAATTCCTTCATTGTCACTGGGTCAAAATCCTGGAACTCCCTCCCTAACAGCACTGTGGGAGTAACTTCACCACTTGGACTGCAGTGGTTCAAGAAGGCGGCTCACCACCACCTTCTCAAGGGCAATTAGGGATGGGCAATTAATGCTGGCCTTGAAAGCGATGCCCACATCCCAGGAATGAATTTTAAAAAACAATTCATGCATCGTGTAAATAGAAGACTGCATTATCATTACCAATCCAGAAGCAAATGCAAACTCGAAATCGATCTCAATCGGGATTCCTTTCTCACGTTCTGCTCTTGAGGCAGAGCTACCTGACTCATTCGTGAGCGACACACTGGACATCTCCATCGAACGACTGGCCTGTGAAATGGGCACGAGGAGGTCCAATGTCTACTGCAATGTTACTATAGTGAAGGATTGGTCAAAACTAGAGATGACTGCCAAATCTGAGTGTGAATTCAACTGACTTAAATTTATTAAAAACCTTGATCAATTTGGATGTGGTCAAATATATTTCCTGTAACTACTTCTTTTAAAAATTTACATTACGTGTGAATCAAAATGTAAAATGTCTCTTTGCACATGGATAACATAATTTTTCTGTGTTTTAATAAAGAAAGACTTGCATTTCTATAGCACCTTCCACGACCACCGGACATCCCAAAGCACTTTACAGCCAATGAAGTGTAGTCACTGTTGTAATGTAGGAAACACGGCAGCCAATCTGCACGCAGAAAGCTCCCACAAACAGCAATGTGATAATGACCAGATAATCTGTTTTAGTGATGTTGATTGAGGTATGAATATAAATAAATAACTCCCCTGCTCTTCTTCGAAATAGTGCCATGGGATCTTTTACATCCACCTGAGAGAACAGACAGGGCCTCGGTTTAACATTTCATCTGAAAGGCAGCACCTCCAACAGTACAGCACTCCCTCAGCACTGCACTGTGAGTGTCAGCCTAGATTTTTGTGCTCAAGTCCCTGGAGTGAGACTTGAACCCACAACCTTCTGACTCAGAGGCAAGGGTGTTACCAACTGAGCCACAGCCGACACTGTACTCATAGAAAAGTTTTCCTTCACCGTGGCCGGGATTTGGTATTGGGAACAATTTTAAGAGAGCTAGAATTATTTTATTTATTATAAATTTATTATGGTAGTTTGTGATCATTTTGTTGGCATGGTCACTTTCTTACTGTACATTCAGTTTCCCTGGTGGTTAATGGAGGGTAGGTATCTGATCCACAGCACAATATCATTGCTGGCTGTCCAGTGGTGGAAGGTGAAAGAAGTGGAAGAGGTACAAGGGTGATGTTGATGGACTTGCTTGTCTAAGGAGCTTTGATAGTGTAAATAGTTTCTGATTCGCTTCCTAAACCTCTCTGCCTCTCTACCTCTCTCTCCTCTAAGATGCTCCTTAAAATCTACCTCTTTGACCTGTCCTAATATCTCCTTATGTGGCTCAGCATCAAATTTTGTTTGATAACGCTCCTGTGAGTGGGTTGGGATGTTTTATTATGTCTTTCGCATGAGACGTTAAACCGAGGCCCCGTCTGCTCTCTCAGGTGGACGTAAAAGATCCCATGACACTATTTTGAAGAAGGACAGGGGAGTTATCTCCAGTGTCCTGGCCAATATTTATCCCTCAATCAACATCACTAAAAAAAACCGGATTATTTGGTCATTATCACATTGTTGTTGGTGGGAGCTTGTTGTGTGCAATTGGCTGCTGCGTTTCCTATATTACACCAGTGACTACACTTCAAAAGTACCTCATTGGCTGAAAAGCACTTTGGGACGTCCGGTGGTTGTGAAAGGCGCTATATAAATGCAAGTTGTTGTTGATGTTCCAGACTATAATTTAACATTAGGCCTAGAAGAGAATAATGAGAGGTTGGACTCTTGGTGCACACTAGTGGTATGTTTGGCATAATTTGTTTTGGGAGGCACTGTGGTTAAGAGTACAAGTATGATCGGTAATTAACCTTATTTGATTTCGAAAAACATTGGGGAAATATATATGAATGCTTAAACTTGGTTGTACAGGGCACAATTTCAAAATTTGCAGATGACACAAAACTTGGAAGTATAGTGAACAGTGAGGAGGATAGTGATAGACTTCAAGAAGACATAGATAGGCTGGTGAAATGGGCGGACACGTGGCAGATGAAATTTAATGCAGAAAAGTGCGAAGTGATACATTTTGGTAGGAAGAATGAGGAGAAGCAATATAAACTGAAGGGTACAATCCTAAAGGGGGTGCATGAACAGAGAGACCTGGGGGTATATGTGCACAAATCATTGAAATTGGCAAGGGCAGGTTGAGAAAACGGTTAAAAAAGCTTACGGGACCCTTGGCTTCATAAACAGAGACTATGGGCTGGATTTTGTCAATGGGGACATGATGGAGGCGGGACTCCCACTTTTTGGGTTTAGTCCCGCCTCCATCGACTTGTGGTCAACCCACTGTATTTTCCCTTGATTGATCTTGTTAAGCCCGCCCAGCGGGCTTAGCAGGCCAATCAAGGGTCTCTTGGATACAGGTGACGTCAGCCATTGAAATTTCATCTGTCAAGAGCTTTTGACAGATGAAATTTCAGCGTTTGACAGCTCTGTGAAGCTGTCAAACACTGACAATATGATTTCTAACGTGAGTTCCTGTACTTAGACTCAGTTAGAAATCAATCCAGCACAGAAAGCAGAGACTGCAGCTTTTGACAGCTCCGCGGCCATTCTGCTTTCTGTGCCGGTGAGCTGAAGGACTCCCGAGAACTGAAGGAAGGAAGCCTGCAGGACAAAGTTAAGGTAAGTACAAGTTCTGAAAACACTTTACACACACCAAACACACTTACCTCTGCACTCATGCACCCATCACTCACCTGCACACTGGACATCTTGACCCCTCCAAGCCCTCCAGACCAACGGGCCGCCTCGCTAAATCGGTGTGGTTCGGACCTGTCGGGAAGCCCACACTTCAGGGCCAAAAATAGGGATTAGGCAAAAAACTGCCTGTTAACTACCTGTTAGCCTCGGGGAGGCGGGTCCCAGCACAGGTCGGGTACCCGTCTCCTGTGAAACTGGCATGGAAGTGGGTTGGGGGCGGGATGGGTTCGGGACCCCTGAATCTGCTATTTTCCCACCCCACATGCCTCCAAACCCGCCTCCATGGGTCAATGAAAATTCTGCCCATAGAGTACTAAAGCAAGGAAGTTATGATGAACCTTTATAACACTGGTTCGGCCTCAACTGGAATATTGTGTCCAATTCTGGGCACGGCACTTTAGGAAGGATGTGAAGGCCTGAAAGAGGGTGCAGAAAAAATTTACGAGATTAATTCCAGGGATAAGGGACTTCAGTTATGTCTATAGACTAGAGAAGCTGGGGTTGTTCTCCTTAGAGCAGAGAAAGTTGAGAGGAGATTTGATAGAGGTGTTCAAGATCATGAAGGGTCTGGACAGAGTAGAGAAAGAGAAACTGTTCCCATTGGCGGAAGGGTCGAGAACCAGAGGACACACATTTAAAGTGATTGGCAGAAGAACCAAAGGCGACACGAGGAAAAACTTTTTTACGCAGCGAGTGGTTAGGATCTGGAATGCACTGCCTGAAAGGGTGGTGGAGGCAGACTGAATCATGGCTTTCAAAAGGGAATTGGATAAGTACCTGAAGGAAATAAATTTACAGGGCTACGGGGAAAGGGCGGGGGAGTGGAACGATCTGTAGTGCTCTTGCAGAGAGCCGGCACAGGCTCGACGGGCCGAATGGCCTCCTACTGTGCTGTAACCATTCTATGATTCTATGAAATGAGCTGGTCAGTGGATTGGATGCTGTTTGGATGTCAAAGCAGTCTGTTGGAAAGGAGGAAAATCCTTCCGGACCACATCTGCATGTAGAAAGTCACTTACCATTGGAGAATTGTAGAGCTGTACAGGCAGAAGTCCTGCAGAGGCTTCAGATTGATCTACCATTGTGATGGAAAAGAGTAGCAGGGAATCTATGTCCCATTACCACCCCCTTTTGCCTTTCACCATCATCCCTTTTGTCATTTAATCACTCCGGCCTTCCACCATGTCACAGACCTTCCCTTTTATTCTTTCCTCCCCTCCCTTCCCCCCTTTCCCTGTCTCTGTAGTTGCTTAAAACTTATCACATGTCTCACATTTTCCAGTTCTGATGAAAGGTCATCGACCTGAAATGTTAACTCTGTTTCTCTCTCCACAGATGCTGCCTGACCTGCTGAGTGTTTGCAACATTTTCTTTTTTTATTTCAGATTTCCAGCATCCGCAGTATTTTGCTTTTGGATCTATGTCATCTCCTGTCCTACCTTTGACCTCTTCCACTTAACCACCTGCTGTGTAATAACCTCTGCAACTCCCCCAAAAAAGACCACTAGCACCCTGAGAAAAAGGCCGCACCTGACATGATAGTAGCTTGCACAAGCAGATTTTTTTAATGGGCCAGAAATTCGGCTGTTGTCGGGTGAGTACGCGCTGTGTACTCACCCATAAGGACCATCTGAAGTGTCAGTTTCCTGCATGCACTGCGCATGCGTGGGAAACCGGAACTTCTGTTCCCCTGAAGGGAGGGGTTCAGAAGTCGAACGCGTGCGCGGGAGAGGCTGCGCGCACGCAGCGAACTTCGATTTTTTTTTCAGGTTTCTCCGGGAAGGTAAGTATGAAGAAGCTGCGCTTTTAAAAAGGAGGCGCAAGGCCTGTTTTTAACAAGGTAAGTGGTTAATTAATTACAATTTAAAAAAATTTCAACAGGTTTATCTTTTTTAGATACTTTAAAGAAAGGTAAGTTTATTTTTAGCACCGTTACAAAGTATAATTTATTTTTTCAAAAATTTTAATTTTTGTTTAAAGTGGTTAATTTATTTAACTTATAGTTATTTTAAAAATGTGATGTTTTTTTTAAATTTATTTGAAGTTTTTGTGTGGTTTTGGGGCCGATCTCTATTCATAGATTTGACAGGTCTTCCTGTCAAAATCTATGAATGAAAATGCCCTGCTAGGATTGGCTCTCCATGGCCCACATGATCCCAGGGGACGCTGCGAACTAACTGCGCCCCTGGGATACGCAAGCACTGCGCGCCGGCAGCTGGAGGAGGCCCAAGACCCGAAGTCCTCATGGGCCCAAAGCACAACTGCAGGCGCGGTAGGCAAGTACGCGCGTGATGCTTGCACCCGCAGGAAGCCTGAAAGCTGAATTTCTGGCCCAATGATTTCAGTCAAGCAGATGCCCTGCTGAGAGTCAGCAGTATATATAAGGCCCATCCACTCAGCACTGTGCCTGGATTGTAACACCCATCCCGATATAAACACAATACTAAAGGCAAAGAAAAGTGTGGAGGAAATAGAAGTAAGCTGGATTCGAGTCAGACCACAGTATAGACACAGGCACATATTCACTTAGACACAGACAGAGTCCGTTGGCTCAAACACAGATAGACATGCCAGAAGTCATGGTGCTGTCATATAGGTTTAATCGATGATTCCACATGTGCAGATAGAGAGAAGCTTCGCACCAGTTGTACTGTGGCCTGTCAACGGCAACACTCGATGGCTGCAGTTTAATTGAGCGTGTTATTGGTTGTACATCAGCCAAGTAAGCCCGTATGTCAAAATTTGGGTGTATGCGTGAATGATCATATCAGATGTTTAAAGCGGATGCCTACACAAATGTACTTTGTTATTGGGTAGATACAGTGGACAGAATTGGGTAGATTGGTAGATTGGAACAATTGTGGCTACAAAACTGATGACCATATCCACTTTTCCAGCTCCGGAATTACTCTGACGGGGTATCTACGCAAGATGCTGGTGTAAAGTGAAGTGCTGGCCTGGTGGGTTCTGATGATTTTTAAAAATTCTTTCCTGGGATGTGGGTGTTGCTGGCAAGGCCAGCATTTATTGCCCATCCCTAGCTGGATTTACACTGCTTATTGAAGGCCAGATTTCAGCTGGTTTCAGGTCTAAGTTGAATAAAGGAAAGAAAGACTTGCATTTATATAGCGCCTTTCACGAACATCGGACATCCCTAAGTGCTTTACAGCCAATTAAGTACTTTTTGAAGTGTAGTCACTGTTGAAAACATGACAGCAAATTTACACACAGCAAGCTCCCACAAACAGCAATGTGATAATGACCAGATAATCTGTTTTAGTGATGTTGATTGAGGGATAAATATTGGCCAGGACACCAGGGATAACTCCCCTGCTCTTTTTCGAAATAGTACCACAGAATCTTTTACGTCCACCTGAGAGGGCAGACAGGGCCTCAGGTCATCCAAGATTTTTACACTCAAGTCTCTGGAGTGGGATTTGAACCTACAACCTTCTGCTTCAGAGGCAAGGGTGCTACCAACAGAGCCACAGATGACAATATGCTTGGCTCACACTTGGACAGTGTACATCAAACAATATATTCACATTTTCTAGGGCTGTATTGCACCCTGCTCCCTCTAAAATCTAACACCAAAATGTTGGGGAAAGGGAAGTTTAAGGAAGGAATTCCAGAGAGTTTTGACCTAGGTGGCTGAAGGCACGGCAACCAATGGTGAGGCAGAAGAAAGTGTGGCGAAGCACAAAAGGCCAGAATCAAAGGTAAGGAGAGCTCGGTGAGGCTGTAGAACTGGAGGAGGTTAAAGCGGTGGGGAGGGGGAAGGCCATGAGGGATTTAATCACTAGGATGAGAATTTTGAATTGGAGGTGTTGGGGGATCTGGAGTCAATATAAGTCAGCAAGGACAGGGATGATAGGTGATTGGGACCTGCTGTGGGATAGGATATGAGCAGCAGAGTTTTGGATGAGCTGAGGTTTACAAAGGGTGGAGGATGAGAGGTCGGTCAAGAGTGCATTGGAGTAGGCGCATGATTAAGAGGTTTGTAGATGATACAAAAATTGGCCGTGTGGTTGATAGTGAGGAAGAAAGCTGTGGACAGCAGGAAGATATCAATGGGCTGGTCAGGTGGGCAGAAAGTGGCAAATGGAATTCAATCCGGAGAAGTGTGAGGTAATGCATTTGGGGAGGGCTAACAAGGCAAGGGAATACACAATAAATGGTAGGGTACTGAGAAGTGTAGAGGAACAGAGGGACCTTGGAGTGCATGTCCACAGATCCCTGTAGATAGCAGGACAGGTAGATAAGGTGGTTAAGAAGCCATACGGGATACCTTTCTTTATTAGCCGAGGCGCAGAATATAAGAGCAGGGAGGTTATACTTGAACTGTACAAAACACAAGTTAGGCCACAGCTAGAGTACTGTGTACAGTTGTGGTCACCACATTACAGGAAGGATGTGATTGCACTAGAGAGGGTACGGAGGAGATTTACGATGATGTTGCCAGGACTGGAGAGTTTTAGCTATGAGGAAAGATTGGATAGGTTGGGGTTGTTTTCTTTGGAATAGAGGAGGCTGAGGGGAGACTGATTGAGGTGTATAAAATTATGAGGTGCCTAGATAGAGTGGATGGTAATCATAGAATCATAGAATGGTTACAGCATGGAAGAAGGCCATTCGGCTCCTCGAGCCCATGCCGGCTCTCTGCAAGAGCACTTCAGCTAGTCCCACTCACCCGCCCTTTCCCCGTAGCCTTGCAAAAATTTTTCCTTCAGGTACTTATCCAACTCTCTTTTGAAAGCCGTGATTGAGTCTGCCTCCATCACCCTTTCAGGCAGTGCATTCCAGATCATAACCACTCGCTGCGTAAAAAAGTTTTTCCTCATGTCGTTTTTGATTCTTTTGCCAATCACCTTAAATCTGTGTCCTCTGGTTCTCGACCCTTCCGCCAATGGGAACAGTTTCTCTCTATCTACTCTGTCTAGACCCCTCATGATTTTGAACACCTCTATCAAATCTCCTCTCAACCTTCTCTGCTCTAAGGAGAACAACCCCAGCTTCTCCAGTCTATCCACATAACTGAAGTCCCTCATCCCTGGAATCATTCTCGTAAATCTTTTCTGCACCCTCTCTAAAGCTTCACATCCTTCCTAATGTGCAGTGCCCAATACTCCAGTTGAGGCCGAACCAGTGTTTTATACAGGTTCATCATAATTTCCACACTTTTGTACTCTATACCTCTATTCATGAAGCCCAGGATCCCGTAAGCCTTTTTAACTGCTTTCTCAACCTGCCCTGTCACCTTCAACGATTTGTGCACATATACCCCCAGGTCTCTCTGTTCATGCACCCCCTTTAGGATTGCACCCTTTAGTTTATATTTCCTCTCCTCATTCTTTGACCAAAATGTATCACTTTGCACTTTTCTGCATTAAATTTCATCTGCCACGTGTCCGCCCATTCCACCAGCCTGTCTATGTCCTCTTGAAGTCTATCACTATCCTCCTCATTGTTCACTATACACCCACATCCAAGTCATTAATATATATCAAGAAAAGCAGTGGTCCTAGAACCGACCTCTGGGGAACAGTCTGTATACCTTCCTCCAGTCTGAAAAATAACCGTTCACCACTACTCTCTGTTTCCTGTCACTTAGCCAATTTCGTATCCATGCTACCACTGTCCCTTTTATTCCATGGGCTTCAACTTTGCTGGCAAGCCTATTATGTGGCACTTTGTCAAATGCCTTTTGGAAATCCATGTACACCATGTCCACCTCATTGCCCTCATCAACCCTTTCTGTTACCTCATCAAAAAACTCGATTAAGTCGGTTAAATACGATTTGCCTTTAACAAATCCGTGCTGGCTTTCCTTAATTAATCCACACTTTTCCAAGTGACTGTTAATTTTGTCCCTAATTATTGTTTCTAAAAGCTTCCCCACTATCAAGGTTAAACTGACTGGCCTGTAGTTGCTGGGTTTATCTTTACACCCTGTCTGTCATACGCGCGTTTTTTCTGCTTCATCTTATTCTCTTTCTCTATTGTCATCCAGGGAGCTCTGTCTTTAGTTGCCCTACCTTTCCCCCTAGTGGGAATGTACCTCAACTGTACCCGAACTATTTCCTCTTTAAAGGCAGCCCATTGTTCGATTACAGTTTTGCCTGCCAGTCTTTGATTCCAATTTACCCGGGCCAGATCCGTTCTCATCCCACTGAAATTGGCCTTCCTTCAATTAAGTATTTTTACTCTAGGTTGCTCCTTGTCCGTTTCCATAGCTAATCTAAACCTTATGATACTATGATCACTGTTCCCTAAATGTTCCCCTACTGACACTTGCTCCACTTGACCCACCTCATTCCCCAGAACCAGATCCAGCAATGCCTCCTTCCTCGTTGGGTCGGAAACGTACTGATCAAGAAAGTTCTCCTGAACACATTTCAGAAACTCTTCCCCCTCTTTGCCCTTTACTCTATTACTATCCAAGTCTATACTGTATTAGGATAGTTGAAGTCCCCCATTATCACTACTCTATAGTTCTTGCTCTCTCTTTAATTTCTCTGAAAATTTGCTCCTCCATATTTTTCCCACTAGTTGATGGCCTATAGAATACACCTAGTAGTGAAAAACACCTCTATTATTTCTTAACTCTAGCCATATAGATTCTGTCCTTGACCCCTCCAGGACATCCTCTCTCTCCAGCACTGTAACATTCTCCTTAACCAATACTGCCACACCACCTCCTATCTTTCCTTCCCTATCTTTCCTGAACACCTTATATCCAGGAATATTTAATACCCAATCCTGCCCTTTTTTGAGCCAGGTCTCCATTATTGCCACATCATATTCCCATGTGACTATTTGCACCAGCAGCTCACCAACCTTGTTTACTATGCTTTTTGCGTTCACATACATTCACTGTAAACCTATCTTAGACCATCCTGTGTTCTCTCTTAGTCTGACCCCACCTAATATCTTACTGACATGAATCTTGTATGAAGTAATACTGGGCGGCCTGCTGGTGGCGCTGTCCAGGGAGAGTATAAATACTTGGGCTTGGGCCCAGCTTGCTTAGGACATTCCTCAACAGGAACTAGTGAAGGACACAACTAGATCTCCATGTTGGAAAACAGTTGATTAAAGCTTTGTTTAACGCTTAGACCAAGTGCCTAGTAGTTTTCTTACGTCAGTTACTATTTCTTACTTTAGTGCTATCCGTCTCTCCCAATAATTTGTGCACTTTGTTTCTCCTTTCTAATGTTACATCCTGGTGCCCATCCCCCAGCCAAATTAGTTTAAACCGTCCCCAACAGCACAAGCAAACCTTCCTGCGAGGATATTGATACCAGCTCTGTTGAGGTGCAACCCGTCCGGCCTGTACTGGTCCCACATCCCCCAGAACCGGCCCCAATGCCCCAGGAATCTGAAGCCCTCCCTCCTGCACCATCTCTCCAGCCATGCATTCATCTGCTCTATCCTCCTATTTCTATACTCACTCGCGCGTGGCACTAGGAGTAATTCAGAGATTACTACCTTTGAGGTCCTGCTTTTTAATCTCTTTCCTAGCTCCCTGAAATCTGCTTGCAGGACCTCATTCCTCTTTCTACCTATGTCGTTGGTACCGATATGGACCACAACCTCTGGCTGTTCACCCTCCCCCTTCAGAATGTTCTGCAGCCGCTCGGTGACATCCTATTTCCCCTTAGCAGAGAGGCCAATAACCAGAGGGCATAGATTTAAAGTAATTGGTAGAAGGATTAGAGGGGATTTGAGGAGAACTTTTTTCACCCAGAGGGTGGTGGGGGTCTGGAACTCACTGTCTGAAAGGGTGGTTGAGGTGGAAAGGCTCATCACATTTAAAAGTACTTAGATGTGCACTTGAAGTTCCGTAACCTACAGGGCTACTGACCAAGAGCTGGAAAGTGGGATTAGGCTGGATAGCTCTTTTTGGCCGGCACAGACTCGATGGGTCAAATGTCCTCCTTCTGTTCTGTAAATTTCTATGATTCTATGAGTAGTCGAGTCTGGAGGTGACAAAGGCATGGAGTGCTGAGTCAGGGATGGAGGTGGTCTTTATGATGGTCTTTATGATAGCGAGGATATGGGGTCGAAAGGCAGTGGCCAGGGTGGGGATAGATATGGTGGCGAGGGTATGGAGATTGTGGCGGGGTCCGAAGAGAGTGGCTTCAGTCTTCCCATGTTTAACTGGAGGAAATTGCGGCTCATCCACGACTGGATATCAGACAAGCAGCCTGACAGCACAGAGGCATTGGAGGAGTCGAGAGGGGTGGTGGAGAGATAGAGCTGGGTGTTGTCAGCGTACATGTGCAAGCTGTCCCTATGGCCGGAATTTTCATTACCTGGGCAGGTCGGGTGCGGGCGGTCGGCGTGGTGGGTGGGAAACGGGTTCTTCTTATCATCCCACTCCTCAGAGCACCTTTCCGTTAATGGCGCCTATTAAGGCAGGCCTGCGCGTTTCCCAGCCCTATTAAATGGTGCGGGTCTGATGACGTCATCGATGACTCATTTCCAGCCGGGATATTTAAAGCAGCCTTGGTCACATCGCATTTGAAGGTTCATCTCGGAGTGTACAGGGAGGACATATCACCATCTGGTTATTGCTCAGCCTTGCAGAGATGGCTTCACAAAGACAGAGGGCTGCACCCAGGTTTTCAGATGACTCCCTCCATATTCTTGTGGAGGGAGTCAGAGTCCCAAGGAGGACCTCTTCCCTGCTGATTGGTGCAAGAGACCTCCCCAGGAGACAAAAAGAGCCTGGCTCCAAATTGCAGAGGACGTCAACAGCAGGGATGTGGTGAGGAGGACCTGGGTTCAGTGCCGGAAGCGCTTCAATGATCTCATGAGATCAAGAAAGGTGAGTGCAAAGCCACACTCAACTTCATCCTGCTGTGCCTCTCGTCACATCCCCATCACTCTGCCTTCCCAAGTCTACTCCTGCACATCATTACTCACATCAACATACCTTGCACATCCACCCATCCCTCTCTCTTTATCTACATACTCACATCCCCATTTGACTAACCACCCCTCACACTCACCCTCATCCAATGCAATCATACCAACTAACACCACACAAGGAGGTCACTTGGCATTGGCACTTTGGCATTGCCCCCACACTCCCTCATAGTCACCCTCTACAGATGTAACCTACACAGTCCTTACAATCATGCCATAATTCTCACTCAAACTTCTCTTCTTTCCCTCCTTGCAGGAGAAACGAGCGCGCAGCAACAGGGAGAGGGAAGAGAACCGAAGGTGGCCCTCCATCCTTGGCCACTTTGGCAGCAGCAGACGAGGTTGCCTTGGAGATATCAGGAGCTATGGAGCAGCTGGCGGTGGGAGACGGAGAGAGGGGGACCTCTCAGCAACCTGGTGACAGAATTACATCTCATACAACCACATGGCATACAGCAGTTACTCATATGGTGACTGATGTCAGCAGCTAGTGAATGTTCATTATGTGCATTATGGAATCGTTACCCATTGTTAATATAGCATTTCTAAATCATCTCTTTGCTCTCCCACAGGTCCATCAAGAGTCACCCCCACCCCCCCACCCCCCAGTCGGAAGAGGAAGACGACTCCTCAGAGGAGCCTCCACCCTCTGAGGGTACACCGTCACCAGACCTATGCGCACCCAGCACCAGCGCAGATATGCACACCTCGGTGGGTCCAGCGAGAAATAGAGTAGTCTTGTCACTTGGTGTCTCACAAGTCACAAGTGAGCAAGAAGATATGGTGAGACAGGGACAGCAGTGGAGACTCCTTGCCTGGGGGCGCAGGACGCTCCCAGCTCTACTCAGCTGCATGCAGATGCTCAGCCTTGGGGGCCATCGAGATAGAGGGCGATCCTGGAGCTGCAGGAAGAAGTGCAGGAGGCTCGGACAGGTTTTGCGGCTGCGACGTCTGCAAATGTGCAGAGAATGGAGGAGTCCATCTCCAACATGAGCACCATCATGTCGCAGGCGATGGCGACGATGTGCTCTTCCATGGAAAGGATGGCCACCTGCATGGAGCAGCTAATGCGCCATTCACATGAGCACATGCCAGCTATGGAGAACAGATGGCAGAGGCTCATAGACTTCCTCTCTAGTAGGGATGTCAACGTAGACTTCAGTCCTCATGGCTCCACTGCTGTGCAGCAAGGTGCTCTCCAGCTCCTTGCTAGCAGGGAAGTGCGGGTGGCCCATGAGAGGGATGATGGTGAGAGGGGTCATGGAAGTGGGGGCTCCTCTCAAAGCGCTCACACTTCTCCCCCATTGCCTCCCCCTCAGTCAGAGCCCCAGATGCCTCCTCGGATCACGATGACCGAGTCTGCCCCTGCACAGTTGCAGGAGCAGCAGACTTTGACAGAGCCATCACAGGCTCCAAAACCCAGAGGATGTCTGCCAAAAGTGTCTATGCAGTCGCAGCAGGGAAGTGAGCAGGCTGCCTCTACCTCTGCTGAAGCCACAGAGGTTGCACCTCATAGAAGCACAAAGAAAAGAGACACAGAAGTAGATGCACAAGGGTAAGCACATGGGTGTTTAAAGAAGTGTTTTTGTTAAGATTCTGTTACTGTTATGTCACATATAAAACTATTTATTTTTACCACTTTATGGTCATGCCCATTTTTGTTTGCTACTTTGGAAGTGGCTTAGGGAGTTGGAGTGAAGATGAGACATAACGTTACCTCCAGCAATGGGGGTCAGTGTGAAAGGAGTGGCTTGGTCATTGTAGGGATGCTTTATGGTGTTGTGGTGGGGTGGGGGGAACCTGGCACAGCATGTGGCAGCCATATGGGTGTAATGCAGGAAGTTAGGTAAATCTGGCCATGATGAGGCCATCCCTGGCCTCCTGGGCAGCAATGTGCTCGGGTGCTGCTGGCATCTGGACCTCAGGTTCCTCCTGCTCCTCCTCCTCTGAAGAGGATGCAGCGCTAATCCTCGTTGCTGCGCTATGTTGTGCAGGGTGCAGCAGACTACGATTCTGGAGACCGTGGCTGGTGCATAATGAAGGAGCGCTCCTCCAGCCCTGTCAAGGCATCTGAAGCGCATTTTCAGCGTGCCTATTGTCTGCTCTATGACACATCTGGTGGATATGTGGCTTTCATTATATCTTTCCTCGGCCTCAGTACGTGGCCTCCTCAAGGGTGTCATGAGCCACGGCTTCAGTGGATAGCCTTTGTCTCCAAGCAGCCAGCCGGTGAGTCTGTTTTGCAGGGAATTTGGCGCACACATGCATGATGATCTTCCTATGGTTGCAGACCAGCTGCACATTGAGGGAGTGGAAGCCCTTGCGGTTCACAAACACTCCTGGGTGATGATGGGAGTGCCCTGATGGCCACATGTGTGCAGTCAATGATGCCCTGCACCTGTGGGAAGTCAGGCCAGAGCGGCAAAGCCGAGCGCACGCTCACTAACACTGGCTTCATCAATGGCAAAGTTGATATAATTGGCTGACTTGTCAAACATGGCATCGGTGACCTGTGTGATGCATCTGTGGGCAGCCGACTGCGAGATGCCGCAAATCTCTGCTGCAGATCCCTGGAAGAGGCCTGAGGTGAAGAAGTTGAGGGCACTGGTGACTTTGACAGCCACTGGTAAGGCAGGTCCACCAGGTCCTCTTGGCTCCAGCAGGCTGCAAATGTCTGCGACAAATCCGGCCTATGTCTGTGAATAATATTGACAAGCAGCAGCATGTAGATGAGGAAGAAGAGGAAGCCAAGGAGAGGTGCTTGGGGGACTTTGGAGGTAGCAGTGTTTGGGGGTGTGGGGGACGGGGGCTGAGGCAAAAGAAGCCATTGTTGGAGATACTCTGGGGGTAAAAATTGAGTCGCGCCCCATTTGGGGCGCTAACCTCGCCGGGGCGCGACTTTTAGCGCCCCGAAAAAATTAGCGGCCCCGCGCCGGAACTTCAGTGGTTGCGCCCCAAGAGGGAAGCGGGGCGCCACTGGAAGCACCCCGCATCCCTCTTGGGGCGCTGCGAGTGAATATCCTGGCGCTACGTGCCGCAGCGCCATGCGCTGCGGCACGTCGCGCCGCGGTATTGCAGGCCTTCCTCCCCTTCTTAAAGGGGAGGGACCCTGCGCAGCGCGAACCGGGGCCCAGCTGGGCCCCCAGGGATCGGGAGTGCCGGCAAAAGAGCCCGGCACTCAAGAGAAGTGCCGGGCTCTTGGAGCGCAGCCGGCACTTCACGGTGGGGGGGCTTCACGGGGGCCGGGGACAGCAACGGGGGCAGGTGCTGGCAGGCGGCCAGCAACAAAAATGGCCGCCTGCCACCTCCCCTTTAAATATCGCCGCCCCGGCCGCACGTACGCCTCCCTGAACCCGTCGGACATAGCGTCTGGCGGTAAATCAGGGGGCGCGACTGAAGATCACGGCCGGGGCGCGAGCGGGGTGCTGCGCATGGCGATGACGTCATCGCCGGCGGCGCAGCGCCACAGGGCGCTACCGGCTGCCGCCGCCGCTAACCTCCCACTAAATTTTTCGGGAGGCGTGGGCGGCGCTGCGCCCGGGCGTTAGCTGCTTTACGCCCCATTAGCGCCCTCTTAAGGCGCTAACGGGAGGCGCAAGCAGCTGAATTTTTCCCCCTCTGTCTTTGGCCATGTATCTGGATATTGTGCTACAGTTAATACAGATATTTCAACTGCAACAACCAAAACTTCCTGATGCAGGTCTTTCAACTGCATGGAACAAAAGCTAAGCATCCCAAAGGAGGAACTACATCATTCAATTCAAATATAAACATCTTGTAGACATTTTGGGGGAGAAATTCCCCTCGAGCCCCGTTTGGGCCGCTAAATCAGAAAAGCTGGAAAAGTTAGCGGCAGGCGCTAACCTCTTCCGACATCTCTGAAATTCCCATTTTTTGCTCCAAGAGGGAAGTGGAGCGCTAAATCAAGCCAAGCACTCCACTTCCTTCTTGGAGGGCAAGAGGAGGGGAGGTACATGACCCGGGGCGCACCCGGGGCAATGTGCTCAGCAGCGCCGCGTTGCAGGGGCTCTTCCCTGAATTAAAGGGAAGGGCCCCATGCTGTGAACTATGCAGTTTTTTTTTAAACTTACCTGGACCACCGGGGAGCGGAAAAAAACAGTTTAAAATAAATCTGACTGTTTTTCAGGGCAGCCGGCCACCTCACCTTTAACTTCTGGCCCGTTAGCGGCCGGCTGCCCTGCTCGCGTCCTCGGCAGCGGTGCTGCCATCGCCCGGTGCTGCTGCAGGGGGCAAAGGGGAATTTTTCTGCTGGGGCGCTACCAGGGCGATGCGCCCGGAGATGACGTCACGATCTCCAGGCGCGTGAGATCGGGGCGCAACCCGGTAACGCCGCCGCTAACCTCCTGCGGAATTTGGTGGGAGGCGCGGGTGGTGCCGTACCCGGGCGAAAAGGCCTTTGCGCCCCATTAGCGCCCCCCACGGGAGACGCAAAGGAGGGGAATTTCTCCCCCTTTGCGTTTACGTCTTTGATTGACAGCTCTCTTTACTTTTAAAGTATGCACATTGAAATTTGCTTTGTCCTGGTCATTTTATGAAAAATATTTCTCAATCTGTTTTGTAAAATCTACAGTTATGTCATTGCCACTGCTCATTTATCCATTTACTGCTGAACAAATCTGTTTGGCACTTATAGCCTGAGCACTTTCCAGTGAACTGTTTATTCTACCACCTTCTGAAGTTGAGGAAGATTACATGAGGGCTCGTGATCTACCAGTAAGCCAAAATACTGCAATTAAGGTTTTCTGTTCAACCCCGGGTTCACTACCCAAAATGTTCTAGATGATGAGCAAACTGAGTCACACTCCATGGTATAGGAGGCAAAGACTCGTCCATGGAAATGGTCTGAGATGCTGTATCTAAGCTAGCTAAATATCTGGAGTAAAAACCACAAAATTTACCATGACATACTTATGGAACACTGAGAGAAAATAAATTTCCATTTATGCAAATCTTGCAGCATGTAGGAATGCAGTTCATTTGCAAGCTGTGTTGTTTTGTTTTATCTGTGCCAGAAGGTTAGGTATCTATTTCTTCAAGAAATATAATGAGCTGTGAGCGTTCATTAACCTTTGAATGACCATTATGGTAGCATTTTAACAGAGCAAATAGAAATGCCAATATTGGGCAAAGATTGCCTCTGGGCACCGTGGGTAAATTATCAGAGATAACAACAGAAAATGCTGGAAACACTCAGCAGGTCAAGCAGCATCGTGGAGCGAGAAACAGAGTCAGCGTTTCGGGTCGAGGACCCTTCGTCAAAACTTGTTATTTCAGATTTGCAGCAGCCGCAGTATTTTGCTATTAAATTATCCGAGACTCCACTCCTGGCGTCCAATCTCACTTGACCGGACTGCAGATCGGGAATTGCCGCAGAGGTCAGGATTCCTGATTCACGGCACCCCTGCCATGAATTTCATGTTAATAAGCAGAAGATGAAGAACACTGCAAATCGTGAGTGGATTCCACAAAAATGACGCCTTATTGTAGTAAAACCAGCACATCAAGGTCATCTTCCCTACAGTAAAGTTCTTGGAGTAGATCCTGACTTTGTGCGATGAGAGGGATGAGAGGGCTGTCCTATGATGAGAAATTGTGTAGAATGGGCCTCTACTCTCCGGAGTTTAGAAGAATGAGAGGTGATCTCATTTAAACATACAAGATTCTGCCAGTGCCATTTACACTTCATCTAGAGCCATCTTTTGTTTCTTAACTTGTCCCATTACCATCTCCATTTGCCTTGCACCATCTCTTAATGTCTCTTCATCTCTCCTGCCTTCCATTCTATCACAGACCTTCCCTTTTGCTCTTTCCTCCCCTCCCCCGCTTTCCCTGCCCCTGCACTTGCTTAAAAACCTGTTCGATCTCCAGCTTTTCCCAGTTCTGATGAAGGGTCATCGATCTGAAACGTTAACTCTGTTTCTGTCTCCACAGATGCTGCCTGACCTGCTGAGTGTTTCCAGCATTTTCTGTTTTTGTTTAAGATTCTGAAGGGGATTGACAGGGTAGATGCTGAGAGGTTGTTTCCCCTGGCTGGAGTGTCTAGAACTAGGGGGCATAGTCTCAGTATAAGGGGTAGGCCATTTAAGACTGAGATGAGGAGGAATTTCTTCACTCAGAGGGTTCTGAATCTTTGGAATTCTCTGCCCCAGAGGGCCGTGAATGCTGAGTCTCTGAGTATATTCAAGGCTGAGATAGATAGATTTTTAGACTCTAGGGGAATCAAGGGATATGGAGATCAGGCGGAAATGTGAAGTTGAGGTCGATGATCAGCCATGATCTTATTGAATGGCGGAGCAGGCACGAGGGGCCGTATGGCCTACTCCTGCTCTTATTTCTTATGTTTTTATGATAATATAAAACTGGCAATGATGAGTCGGCAGCTCGTTTTACATCTCTCCTGATTTTTATTTCCATGGACTTGCTGTCGCCTGTTTTACACTATCAGGCAAAGTCAAGATCCACCCTCTTGAAACCTTCATCAATCTATTTGATGGTGGTTTTGTGACTTAGCTGGCCTGAGTTATGAAGAACTGAGGTTAGTTGGCGTTGAGTTTATGAAATCAATCAGAATATGATATTGATGCCGAAAGCTGAGTTTCGAAGGGGTGAGAGTGGATTAATTCTTGAAGGGCCGGGACCACCTGGGGTTATGAAGGAGCAATGGTCTATGCTGAAGGAAAGGTAATGCTGCAGTGATGGGAAGAACCTGTATTCAGATAAATTCACAGCCATTTATGTAATTTTGAAGTGTAGTCACTGTTGTAATGCAAACACAGTTCCCAAATTATACACAGTAAGGTCACACAAACAGCAATGAGATAATGAGACTAGGCGACCCCTGCTTTCAGTGGTATTGGTTAGTGAGTAAATGTTGGCTAGGACACCGGGAGAACATTTCTTTGAATAGTGCTATGGGATCTTTTACATCCACGTGAGAGGGTAAACAGGCCCTCAGTTTAACATCTCATCTGAAAGATGGCACCTGCGGCAATCCGACATATTACATAGAAGGTACAGCACAGAAACAGGCCATTCGGCCCAACTGATTAATGCCTGGTTTATGCGCCACACGAGCCTCCTCCCACCCCTCTTCATCTAACCCTATCAGCATAACATAAGAACATAAGAAATAGGAGCAGGGATAGGCCACTTGGCCCCTCGAGCCTGCTCCGCCATTCAATAAGATCATGGCTGATCTTGGCTCAAAGCCACTTCCCTGCCCGCTCCCCAGAACCCTTCACTCCCTTATCTTGTAAAAATCTGTCTATCTCCACCTTAAATGTATTTAATGACCCAGCCTCCACGGCTCTCTGGGGCAGAGAATTCCACAGATTTACGACCCTCTGAGAGAAAAAATTCCTCCTCATCTCAGTTCTAAAAGGCGACCCTTTATTCTAAAACTATGCCCCCAAGTTCTAGATTTCCCCACGAGGGGAAACATCCTCTCTGCATCTACCTTGTCGAGCCCTCTCAGTATCTTATATGTTTCAATAAGATCACCTCTCATTCTTCTAAATTCCAATGAGTATAGGCCCAACCTGCTCAACCTTTCCTCATAAGTCAACCCCCTCATCTCTGGAATTAACCTAGTGAATCATCTCTGAACTGCCTCCAATGCAAGTATACCCTTCCTTAAATAAGGAGACCAAAACTGTACGCAGTACTCCAGGTGTGGTCCTTCTATTCCTTTCTCCCTCATGTGTTTATCTAGCTTCTTCTTAAATGCATCCATACTATTCACCTCAACCACTCCCAGTGTGAGCGAGTTCCACATTCTCACCACTCTTTGGGTGAAGAAGTTTCTCCTGAATTCACTATTGGATTTATTAGTGACTATCTTATATTTATGGCCCCAAGCTTTGGTCTCCCCCACAAGTGGAAACATCTTCTCTATGTTGACCCTATCAAACCCTTTCATAATCTTAAAGGCCTCCATCAGGCCACTCCTCAGCCTTCTCTTTACTGCAGACGGTTGCCGTGTTTTTGATTTGTTTGCTGTTCCTCTCTTGCCACCTTTAGCCAAAATGACTGAGACTACCATCAGCAAAAAGGGGACTGCCCCTTTAAAAACAAAAATCCTCCAAGCCAGTTGAATCTCAACAGTGCGCTGCTTCTTCAAGCAGATGAAGTGAGCCAGTACACTCCTGAGTATATGGTTGGCAAATGTACTGGTAGGAATGCCTAATTTTAGTGACTTCCTTCTCTCTGACCTCTGCACGAAGCGGAAGGAAAGCTGCCTGGAATTGGTCCTTTTCACAAATACAGCTTTCAGCACTGTCATTCTTCAATCCATTTGTGCTTATTTTAACCTGTCAGACACAACCGATCAGGACAATTATATTACTATCCTCAGCTTGCAGTTTTAGGGGGAAAGGGATAAAAGTGATTCAGTGAACTTCCTGCCCGCGCAAGCATAACTTTCTTCTGACTGAATTGCTGAAGTTAGGTAGAACTAGACTTAAGTGCTTCTACTCAATGCCGATATCTCACTCTAACTGGTCAGATAGGGATGGGCAATGACTTTTATTTAATACCTCAACTTTGGCAAATTTTGCAGTTCATTCATCAAGAGATTCATGATGCGAATTTGCTTCATTTTAGCTTCCGCAAAGCTGCTGGTTTTAAAAATTGCTGCATATTTTTTCTACCCAGTCGTTACAAAACTATAACTTTGTTGCCTTCACAGAACTTGAAAATCTCTGTTGCCTGTGCTTGATAGTGTTGTATTCTAAAACTGTTATATTTGATGTCCAGTACCTGCATTGTAATTTGATCTGATTCAGTAAGAGAGAGGAGAAAACGCATTTTGTGTTTGCTATCTGACTAGTGATCAGTGCGGTCCCTGGTGGATCAGTGGGAAGCAACGCCTCGCTTTTAAAATTCTCATCCTTGTTTTCCAATCCCTCCATGGCCTTTCCCCTCCCTATCTCTGTCATCTCCCACAGCCCTACAGTCCTCCGAGATATCTGCGCTCCTCCAATTCTGGCCTCTGCACATCCCCGATTTAAATCACTTCACCATTGGTGGCCGTGCCTTCAGCTGCCTGGGCCCTAAGCACTGGAATTCCCTCCCTAAACCTCTCCGCCTCTCTACCTCTCTCTCCTCCTTTAAGACGCTCCTTAAAACCTACCTCTTTGACCAAGTCATCTGCCCTAATATCTCCTTGTGTGGCTCGGTGTCACGTTTTATCTGATAACGCTCCTGTGAAGTGCCTTGGAATGTTCTGCTACGTTAAAGGCTCTATATAAATGCAAGTTGTTGCTGAAGCGTTTAATCACCGATAACGTAGTGTTAGCCGTTGCTCAGTTGGTAGCACTCTCTCCTCTGGCGCAGTCCGGATGGGCCGAATGGCTTCCTCCTGTGCTGTACTATTCTATGATTCTATGATTCAATGAATCATGAAGGTTGTGGGTTCAAGTCCTACTCCAGAAACTTGCAGTGCATACTCTAGGCTGACACTTCAGTGCAGTACTGAGGGAGCGCTGCACTGTCGGAGGTGCTGTCTTTCGGATGAGACGTTAAACCGAGGCCCCGTCTGCTCTCTCAGGTGGACGTAAAAGATCCCATAGCACTATTTCGAAGAAGAGCAGGGGAGTTTTCCCCGGTGTCCTGGCCAATATGTAGCCCTCAATCAACATCGCTAAAACAGATGCCCTGGCCATTATCACATTGCTGTTGGTGGGACCTTGCTGTGCGCAAATTGGCTGCTGTGCTTCCTACATTACAACAGTGACTACACTTCATTGGCTGTAAATCGCTTTGGGACGTTGTGAAAGGTGCTATATAAATGTCTTTCTTTTTAGTGAGGATGTCTATTAACAAGAGGTCTTGGGGTAAAGAACCTCCTCAATTATTCCTGTTTTAATTTTTATTTGTGAGCAAGAGCACAGGAGATTCACCAGCTGCTAAAAACAAACATAGACTTGAACTTTTCCCCACTCAAACTAATTTTGACCCCTGAGGATTGAGCACTGAAATGGATGAAAGGAATTTGCCTTTAGCTGATACGAGTTTTCTGTCTAATATAAATACTACTTAAGCATGTATGTACCATTTGAGGATTGTGTGCTCTGCTGTGTATAGTAAGCTATTGTGAGAATCAGTCTTCTCAAAAAGTTTTCTGACATACAGGGGGTGATTTATTATTTCTTGTACCACCCTGTTTGCGCTGCTTTTACAGCTGGTCAGGTTTTGGGGGACATTAATCCTAGCTGCCAGAACTTCTGTCTGAAAGTGGGGTCATGTGACATTGTTCCGATGTTGATGCCATTTTCTGACCTCATCGCCTTGTCCAATGCCACTTCTTGCTCCTGCCCACCATCCATAGGTGGCAAAAGGACTAAGGCGGCCATTTCGGATGCTATTTAAAAGCACCCCAGCTGCTCTCAGATCAAGCGGGCATGGAAGCTTGGGAGACATTTTGTTTTTGTGAGGTTTTTTATTACCTTAAAGGATTTGAAAGTGCTTGTCGTGGCTGCTGTAGGTTCTGAACTGTTAAGGGGCTTCTGGCAGCGCAGTTGTTGCTTGATTCAGGTTCTTCTAGGAATCCCACCCTGAGAGGAGGAGGAGGAGCAGGAGGAGGAGGAGGAGGAGGAGCAGGAGCAGGAGGAG